>QVRM01004404.1:0-57500 GCA_003439945.1 Dermanyssus gallinae | reverse complement strand
CCCTCCTACCTGGCTCCGTCCTACCTGGATCATCTCTTGGATAACAATCTCGTCTACGATACCTGGCCTGGATCTTCTGGCGCAGATCTTCTAGCCTATTCCTCTAGCTGGTTCCCATAGCTCTCTAGGGGTAGCGGCTAGCCTTCTACTAGAAACTGCCCACCCCCAAGGCATCGGTCATTTGCTGGCCATTATTTCCGAGCTAGCAGCATCATCTATTATTGTCTACGGCTACTCGACGTTGTCGGTCGCTGCGACAGTTTCTTCTAAAGTTTAGTCGATTCGTGAGCTGATTGTGATAGATTTCAACAGCTAGTGATCGTTGCCTAGGACGAGTATCGCCGCTGAACAGTAACTAACAAACAACAACAACAACAGCAACAACAACAACGAAAAAAACTTCGCTCAGCTTCGTGCTGTTGTGATGGCCGGGGCCGCCGAGTGCCGAGACGCTGCAGACAGATCATCATGGAGTGATCACCATCACAAGACTTCATGAAGGAAGATCTTCGTTGTCAACGAGTTTGATGATCTGAACCGGTTTTCTTTCTGGTTATGTCTTGGATCTGGCTGGCTGGCACATTTCGTCGTGTAGTTAGTTCGTTTATTAGTAGCTGGGTGTTCGTGATGGAATAAGAGTCGAATAATACCGGGACAGGGACGTATCATTCGTTTGTGAGCTGACGAGTGAGCTGATGAATGGCAGAGCACGATGCGCTGGTCGCCCGGTGGTTCGCTAGAGGTAGTAGTAGTAGTAGTAATTGGCGTACCTAGAAGTGGGTGGCCGGCATGGAGATCTAGCCGCCAGTCTTCAGTGGAAACTAAGAAGTTCGTGTGTGTGTGAGAATCTTGTCGACAGTGTCCCTTCAAACAACAACAACAATCTTTCCGCACGATTCAAGAACGACAGGAAGAAGAAAATAGTTGAAAGGAAACAAAGGATAATAATAATAAGAAGAAGAAGAAGAAGGAGGCCAACAACAACAACAAGATTCAGCTAGCTGCAGCCGACTAGCTTGCGTTCGAAATCTGCTGCAGCAAAACATTGTTGTGGAGTCGGCACCTAGTGAGTAGCGGGTGTGTATGAGTAGATGAGAGCGTTAGCTTATAGGAATCTGTATAGTGATTATTCTTATCAATAGTTCTGATTATTAGTTTCGGTTGGTAATTCGAACGGTGAGCATCGAACGCCGATACGGCACGGCAAAAACGTCAGCCAATCCGCGAGCTTAAGGAGGTTGCGTTACGTGTTGTCTCGATATCACCCAATGAAGTCAAGAAAGGAAGCTGTTGCTGTTGGTGTTTGCTGTTGTCGTTGTCATTGTGAAAGATAGAGTTGTTGTTGACACCGTCATATCATTGGACGCTGGATGGACTTCATCATCATCTTCATCATCATCATTATCGTTTTTATTGTTTCAATTAGTACAACCTAACTTTGTTCTCAACATCAACGCCATCGTTGTTACTAAACACTTGCCGTCACCAACGAGTGGCGCCATTTCCATCAACAACAACAACAACAACGCCATCACCAACAACATTAACATAAACTACAGGAATGACGATAACTTCTAATCAATAAGGACGACGACAACGACAACAACAACGACAACGACAACGACAACAACAACAACTCGACACATAGCAGCAGCCAAAAAATAATTCGGCACCATTCGCAAAAATAACCCACCCTACCCTTCGTATACTTTTCGTAGATAATGGGAGCAATCACCATCTTACGCTAGCGTTATTGCTGCCACTATACCGTCTGAAATGTTGTTGTGATTGTTGTCGTTACTGTGGTTCTGGTTGTGGCTGTTGTGATTGTATTTGTATTGTGTTACTTATACTCAATTTTGTTGCTTTACACTTCTGATTTGTGCATACATTCGTAAACTTCTGTTGTGCTACTTATACTCAATTTTATTGCTTTATCGCGTACACACTTTTGATCGGTACAAAGACTCGTATACTATGTATATTTTGAATGAAAGGTGACAGATTGCCAACTTGTTGGGCACGTCAATAAACCTGTATGATTGATTGATTGATATTGATTGTTGTCGTTGCTGCTGCTAGTGAGATCATGGCACGCTAAAGACGGCCGCCATTCGGGCGATCGCAACGGCGTCAAAAGGCGCGGCGACGTACACAGGTCTGTCTACACGAGAGAGCACGCGAAGCCACCTACGAAGAAGATGGTGAAACTCTTCAAGCCAAGCTGGGTCAACCACGATGGTAAGATTTTCGCCAAGCACTCGCCATCGATTAACCAGCCAACAGAATGAGCACTTAGTCAGTCTGTTGATGTGTGTGTGTGTGTGCATGAGAGTCAGTGGTGGCACCTGTACAGGTGTGCGATGTTATTGCACTTGCCATATATATATATATATATATATATATATATATATATATATATATATATATATATATAGAGGAGAGAGATACACTATATATATCGCAGGAAAGCTTGCAATAAATAATCCTTAATAGTCTAGAATTGTATATATTCTGGCTTTCGAACCGGAGACGTACGGATTATTCCAGCGGGAAGCATTCTTATCCAGAAAGTCGCATATGTATATATATATATATATATAAACTATACCTTTATGTGTATACGCGCATCATTGATAATGACATCAAGGTAGCGTCTGTAATATTAACTGTAAGCGTGTTTGTTGTTGTTGTTGTTGTTGGTGTTGTTGTTGTTGTGTTTTTGCCGTGCGCGCGGGGTTATTGAACTGTTCTATTGTTGCTGACAGGCAATCCAATCTTTTCGGTTGATGTCCACCCTGACGGTAGCCGATTCGCCACCGGTGGCCAGGGACAAGGCTGTGGGCAGGTAGGTGTCCGCCTCGACTTCGTCACACACATAATTGGCAAAAAACATGATAACGGCAACTTATTTAATGAACTAGTTACTTTAATTACTTTTAATTCGCGATAAATACAAACGCAAGCATTTGACATGCATAGACAAAGGAAACAAGTATTTTTTGGAGGTATATGTTTCACTGAGTAACAGTCATCGCATTTTATCCAAAGAAGTCGGCTTAATTTAATGTAGCTTTATGATTAAAAACGTTCTCGAGTCGCGTATTCTACCTAGTATACGTATATCAACATTATTTTTTCAACTCATGTGCGACAGAGTATACTTATATTATAATTATTGCCGGCTGTAGCAATTGGCTTCGGAGATTTCACTGTGTCCTGCGGTGCTAATATGCTTCGTGTTTTCTGCTGTTGTTATTGCCGCTTCCATGATGCGTAGGTATGCATCTGGAATATGAGTCCCGTTCTGCGCGCTGACGAAGAAAAGAAGGACAGCATACCAAAACTCTTCTGTCAACTAACGAACCATCTCGGTAAGTGGTCCACGAATATCACTTATACGCAGGTACTGCATACGTATATTATCCTTGGTATTCATTGAATTATATTATACTCACTCTGAGTGAAATAAATATAATTGAATAATTACCTATTTAAGCAGCCAGCTGCGCGAAAACGATTCTTTTAAACGCCATGATTTTTTTAGGCCCATTACTTGCCACTTTTCAACTTTGATGCCTACACGTCTACACATTCAGACAATTAAAGACTGCCTGCATAACGAACATTTCGTGATATCCGTATTTGATAGGTAGTTCTATTAATTAGCTAGAATGAAAATACTTAAGTGCATTATGTGTCATAATTGCGGCTTAGTCTCCATTCATTCGCAAGCTTTCGAATAGACGCCGAAAGCAGTCCTACAAGTCCGTATTGAATAGACAGAGCGCCTGTTATTGTAACTTACGTGGCTGTATACATGATGACGTTTACCAAATTTCTTTTTCTTTAACAATTTGAAAAAAAATTGAAGACAGATCTTTGGGAATGTCTTTTGATAAGATTGACAACAGTAGTCGCTAAGTTTTCCCCTGTATGGTCGACCGGATGTTAGCTTTTTGGCAGACCCTAGTTAGCTGGATTCAATCAACATTAGATAGACTAGCCACGATTTCTCAAGGGTCGTCAATATGCAGATTTTCACAGTTTCCTACATCATTTTATAAAACTCAATTTGATTTTGTTTTCCTGTTCTGAATGCGTTCATTAAGTTGTAGATGTTAACAGTATTCTAGAAAGATATTAAATTGATTTTATTGCTTGACTTGCGTTGCAGCTTGTGTCAATTGCGTCCGCTGGTCCCATGACGGACGATTCTTGGCCTCCGCTGGTGACGATAAGACCATCATTATCTGGCAGATTGGTAAGCTTGCATACCTTCATTTATTTCCGTTAGTTTCAACATATCCAAATGTGAAATACATCACTCAATAGAAGCTTTAAACACGTTCTATAATTACTTTTGCGTTGTAACTCTTGTTGTTGAGAAGTTGAGGCCCAAGTGCTAGTTCAGGAACGTCTTACCGCAACATTCTGATTTCTGACTACAGAGTCACGGCTAAAAATAAACACGTCCTCGTAGTGACGTGTTTAGTGGCTCTCAAAGGTATATAGGCGCCCATGTGTTCAAATAGGTGCCAAAATAGATTTTCCGTTGCAGATATTAGTAGCGACACGGACTAATATTTGTAATGGATGATCTAAAACTGTCTTAGAAAGAGCTTTCTTAATTCTTCGTCCAAGGGTAACAACACTTTGCTTTGACTTGTACCTCATAATAATAATAAATAAATAAATGTGCTATTTGACGAGATATGGGTTTTCACTCAACAGGAGTGTGAGTGATTTGAAATGGGCGAAGTTAATTACTGTACCACTAGGAGTGCTTGCTTTGTTTTGGGGTGTTATATTTGTTTGGTCTTTTTTTAAGACGGGCTATTCCGGGAGGATTCTTTTTTCTAAGACGGGCTACTGTCACCACTTGCATGAATAGGTCGCCAGTTAAGTCTGGTATAGTTTCTTCTCATTCGCCCCACAAAATCACCCACCCTACGGCGGATGCTCCCTGAATTTTCCCTGTAGCAACTTTGTGACTATGCACTATGCGTAGGTGTACTACATACCGGATTGGATAGATTATTTAAATATCAAAACCCGCATGTAACGTTGTGCACATTATTCAATAGGTTCTTGGCTAATTTATCTACGAAACGCCAACACTGTCGACGTTCTTTGTTTCTCTGCTTAACGTTTAAGGTCGTACAATAAGCGGGCCTGGCTCATATGGCGCAGCCTTCGGCAAAGCCAACGTTGAGCAGTGGCGGACCGTAGCTTGCCTTAAAGGCCACGATGGCGGTAAGAGATAGGGGAACGTTTCAGCATTTAATCTTCGAATTTACGATTCTGTAAAAAATGCAATGGAATTGTATATATATATATATATATATATATATATATATATATATATATATATATATATATATATATATACAGGTAGTTCAATAAGTTCTTAGAATGAAAACCAAGAATTTTCCAAATCATGTTTTTAAATTTATCTTATTCGATATACTCCCCGAGATGCTCAATACACTTTTCCCACCAAGATTTCAGAGCTTTTATACTCTTAAGTAGAATTCCGTGTCTTTAGACTGAAAATAGGCATTGACAGCAGCCTTAACCTCTTCATTGCTGGAAAAACGCTTTCCACCGAGACTATTCTTCAAATGTTCGAAGAGGAAATAATCAGAGGGGGCCAGGTCTGGAGAATAGGAAGGTTGTTCAATAAGTTCGAACCTCAGTTGGGCCAGTTCTGCCGATGCTTGCCGGGACTTGTGTGCAGGAGCATTGTCCTGGTGAAACAGGACAACCTTCTTCTGCAAAGCGGGCCGTTTCACGATGAGTTCTTGCTAAAGGCAGTCCAACAGTCTTGCATAATATTCTCCTGTGATCGTTTTACAGCTCTCAAGGTAGTCGACCAGCATTATTCTACGTTGGTCTTAAAAAACTGTAGCCATCACCTTTCCGGTCAATGCCGTTGTCCGCACCCTCTTCGGAGGTCCTTCATCAGGTGCACACCATTGGAAAGATGCTTCTTGGGTCTCGGGAGTGTAGTGATGAACCCGGCTTTCATTGACGGTCATGAATCTGCGCCAAAAATCCGACGGATTGTTCGACATCTTGGCCAAATTTCGCTGTGAAGCGAAAACAGGCGCGTTTTTTTGGCCTTGGTTGAGCAAATGCGGCAGCCATTTTTCTCTGAGCTCTTTCATCTTCAAGTTTTCGTATAGGATAAAATGCACACTACCTAAACTTATTCCTATTGCCTCCGCTATCTCCTTAATGTTCATTCGCTTATCTGTGCCAACGATGTTTTGCACTTTCTCTATGTTTTCCTCATCAGTTGCCGTTTTTTGGCCTCCTGGACGTAGTTCATTCTCGGTGCTCCTGCGACCTCTTTTTAACACATTAATCCAGTTGGAAACAGTGGCAAAACATGGCGCAGAGTCACCGTACGTCTCGTCCAACCCAATTTTTACTTGGGTCGCATCCCAACCTTTGAAATAAAAATGCTTGATAATCACTCGAAACTCTTTTTTCTTCATTTTTAAAAATCACGCCGATACGTTGCACGGGAAAAGCTATCAAACGAAATCGCAACGGCCAATCACCATAATATTTTGAGTGCTAGCAGTTGAAAAGTTGCAGTTCCTAATAGCGGTGGAAGCGCGCCAAAATTCGAATTCCAAAAAGCTTATTCTAAGAACTTATTGAACTACCTGTATATATATATATATATATATATACATATACGTACATATACGTATATATATATATATATATATATATATATATATGTACATATATATATATATATATATATATATATATACATATACGTACATATACGTATATATATATATATATATATATATGTACATATACGTATATATATATATATATATATATATATATATATATATAGTAAATTGACTCCTATTTGTTTTAACAAATGAAGATTTGATGATTGCACTTTGTACTCTACTACTAGGATTCTCATAATTACAGCCTGGTCAAGGGCAGTAATCTATTCTTAATCGGCCGTGTTGACAACGAGCGACAAGAACGGAGACGTTAATATATATATATATATATATATATATATATATATTAACGTCTCGGTTCTTGTCGCTCGTTGTCAGCACGGCCGATTAAGAATAGATTACTGCCCTTGACCGGGCTGTAATTATGGAATACTTGTTTGTAGTAGAGTACAAAGTGCAATCATCAGGTATTCATTTGTTAAAACGAATAGGTGTTAAATTACTATGGGTATTTTCCCTAAATTACTTGTTACTAACCTTTCGGTATTTGTTTGGCCTGGTCTTATTCTTATGGTTGTTATTTTTGGTGTTGTTACTGCGACAGATATCTTGCATGTGGCGTGGTCACCGATAGGCGATGAATATATCGCCTCCTGTTCTGTCGATACAACGGTTATCGTTTGGAGCACTCGCCGCTGGCATGAGCGAGTGGCAGTGCTCCGGGGCCACCAGGGATTCGTTAAGGTAAGCCAGACTTTCATCGCCGACTTGTTGCCCCATATGCTATTTGGCGAGACATGGGTTTTCACTTCACAGAAGTGTGAGTGATGTCAAATGTATGTAGACAGGCCGAATAACAGCCATCTTATCAGGACCGAGGGTATTCAGTGTAACAGTAAGCATTCACCCAAGTGTACTTGTTACTTAGGGGGAGTTTGTCTATTGAGGCTCATGAGTAGTTACTTACGAAACAGATTATATTTGCAGGACGTCAATGCCCAAAGGATCGTTTAGAAAGTCGGTGCGACGTAATTCTTAGCATACCTTTTCCTCGTGCAAACGCTAGTGCTTAAACATGTATTGAGATTCATTGTCCATTGTCAACTGTTTTCGTGGCCACCGTTCGTGGTGGCGCACTCACGTAGCGCTTTCAAAGACGTGTCGAGTTCTGTCTGGCTGTGTCCGTCCGTTCAGTTTTTAATGTGTGTTCCACCCATTTATGTCTGGCTACGGCAGGGTGTCTGTTGGGATCCACTGGGCAAGTACGTTGCCACACAGAGTGACGACAAGACTGTTCGGCTGTGGCGGACGCATGACTGGCAGCAGGAGTGCGTGATTTCTGCGCCGTTTGAGGAGACAGGAGGCACGACGCACGTGCTGCGGTTGAGCTGGTCCCCGGACGGCCAGTACGTGGTGTCGGCGCATGCCATGAACAACGGTGGTCCCACGGCTCAGATCATCGAACGTGGCGGATGGCGAACGGTCAAGGACTTTGTGGGCCATCGGCGCGCAGTTACCGTGGCTCGGTTCTTTCCGAGCATTCTAAAATCAAGCACCTCGACTACAACGACGGGCACCGGACAACAAGAACAGCAGGACGGCAAACCTATCTCGGACATGTTCAACTGCTTAGCGATCGGATCTCGGGACCGTTCGGTGTCCATCTGGCGTAACGACCGCAAGCGAGCGCTTTGCGTCGTTCACGATCTCTTCACGCATTCGGTCGTCGATTTGGCGTGGAATCCGCTCACCCAGCAGCTACTAGCTTGCTCTTCCGATGGGAGTTTAGCAGTGCTTGACTTTTCAACACAAGAACTCGGTCGGGCGGTGAGCCAGGAGGAACAAGCTAGTCTGTTTCAACGTCTGTATGGATTGGAAGGCGCAGGCCAGGCGGGACAACTGGCGGGATTGGCTCTGAACAATTTGCTCGTTGAAAATGTCGATGTACTGCGCGCACATGAAAAAGCCAAGAGCAACGGAGTGGTAGGTTATCAGCCCCCCTCACACAAAATAAAACAGCTGCTAAAAGTAAATGATTTCTCAAGTCGATTGAATTGCCGACACATTTTATAAGTAAGACCCGGGTTTCGAAATTTCAGCTATTTAAAGGTGGTAATACTTGCAAGTAATGATGAGCACCATTGGCTCATCGAAAAGTGAATACCGAGGGGGAGCCATCCCTTGGCAAGAAATCCGTCGCCCGCGCAAAGAACATAAACAATAGGATATAGATTGAAATATTAGATAGATATATTATATAGATATATAGTGATCGTCTACCGTCACTCTTGGATAAACCCTAGAATGTATGCCAGCACACTTCTTAAATTACCCCTCCCTCCTCGAACCTCTTTAATTTCAATAATGGTGTGTTCTATTCTATTCTAATCTAGGTACATTTTTCTACGCACGACCAATTGATCGACAAATTCTAGCGACAATTTATGTGTACGTTTGCGGCGGGTTTCAGGTGTTGCCGGTGGGTACTTCGCGTCCGGAGGTCTCACAGACAACGCAGAGTAACGCGTCAGGAATGTCATCGCAACGACTGGCCAAAGGACCGACCGACAGGCAGATTGAGACGATACTTCCTGACGGTCGGCGACGTATTACCCCGCTGTATATTCCCCTCGACTCAGTCGGCCCAGATGGTGGGCCCGAAGGTGGGCTTCCGTTGACGTTCAGTAGCTCTCGGCAAGAGAAGTCGAAAATTATCGTCGAGAAGCGGGACAATTCATCTTGTTCCCTTCCCTTGCCTTCGGCACCAATGGCCACCACGCCTACCGTGACAACGCCTCAACAGCAGCAACAACCAACGCCCACTATGGATCTCAACAGCTACGTGCCCCTAGGAAACGAGGCGCAGACTCAACCAGCACCTAGCATGCCGACTCCCGTCACCCCACAACAGCTACCACAATCAACGGTATATTTATATATATATATATATGGCTTATATATATATAAACTGGTAGGTTTAAACTTTATATATATATATATATATATATATATATATATATATATATATATATATAATATATATATATATATGTATCTTATATTGAAGCCGTGTGGATTTGACTGAAGCTTAATGTTCCTTGTTTGTTGTGTTGTTTTAGCCCAGCGGCGCAATTGCCAGTAATGCCGCCGTAAGTGGTAAAGGCAAGCCGAAGAGAATTCGGCCTACGCTAGTGAGTGTCCCATCTGGCGAGGCTCCCCCGCTGCCTGCATCGACAACAGCCATAACTCCTCAGGCCTCGGGAGTACCTCAGGACCATGTCCTACAGACGGTGCCCTCTCTATCGGATGAAACGCCAGCTGCCCAGCTGTTGCAGCAGCAGCGCTATGGCACTACTGCGGCCAGCAGTCATAAGGTACGGCAGTCTGCGCATCGTGTATTTCCAGGTGCTCCTGTGTAAATTAACTTCTTATTTCTGCTTCAGGCAAGAAAAGGCCATCATTGTTATGCATTAATGTACTTGTTTGCGACATATGCACAGGTACTTTAAACAGCAGAATGAAAAAAATCTCTACATTTTGACACTTCGGTGTTGTTCCTCAAAGTGAGAAAAAACTTAGACATGTGTCGCACCAAGATCGAATTCGTGACTTCTAATTTAAGAGTCATTGTCCATATTACCCACTTTGTAGTGCCGTCCTTTACATTATCCCTATTCTATATAGTGCTTTTAGGACACATGAGGTTAAAATAAAAAAAACTACGAAAAACCGTGTGAAAACACGTTTGCTTCTCCTAAAATACTCTTTCATCAAGGATTGCTCTGGGGCTTCCAGGTTTCCAGCGCGATGCAAGTTCCTGCAGCTGGGGCGGGATCTGCTACCGCTGCTCCAGCCCAGATCTATCCGGCATTACAACTTCGACAACCTTGCGTAATCAATATTGATACTGGGTACGTCTACATACATTAGAAAGCCGTGTTGCTTCAGTTCTATTCTGTTTTTACAAATGCATATATATATATATATATATATATATATATATATATATATATATATATATATATATATATATATATGGAGTTAATGGTGCCAAACAATAGAAATAGAAAATCGGAATTTTGAGTAATATAATTTTACGTGTCTAATAAGAATTCAGTCTACATAAGTCAAAGTAGATTACATGTGGTACAAGTCTAGAGTGAAAATATTATGCACAAAAGACTAGATTATCTATTGTTGCACGACAGTTTATAGTACCAGGCAGTGACAATTGCTATACGTGTACTTTTAAACAGGTTGACGGTCCAGATTGTCACGAACATTCCCGTGACAGGTGGCTCTACGATATCGCGTGTAATTTGCACGAAGCTTCTGACGAACGTGAGCGCCGAAGGTGCCCCTGTTACACAGGAGGTGAGCCAGTTTATTACTACGCGCAGAAACATGTTTGAAAAATTCGTTGAATAACGTCAGTCGGTCCTAAAACGTGGCACATAACTGCCTAACATTTGTTTGCATATGTCTAGATGCGCTTTTATGGTATTGTGCAGTAGGGCACTTAATTGAAAACAAAAAGTTATTTAGATATTTACTTTTAACAGCTTCCAGATTTCGCCATTTTGACAGTATATATTGTGTATTAAATTTAAAGAGTATATATATATATATATATATATATATATATATATATATATATATATATTGTGGCCATATGCCGTGTTAGAGTGCGTTAATGAGGGTACTCTCTTCATTATGGCCATTAAGTCAAAGCAGCAGGCATCCCGTCCGGTATCCCTGATTCATTAGCCACAAACAGAGTCGGTGACAGTCGCCTATTCGTGTCAGTAGTAGCCTTGACTGAACCTCGAATGAACCACGACAATATGACAATATTATTTCGTTGCCATATAATCTATATCAATATGCTTAACCTCCCATGATCAACGGATCAAGGAAGTGTTACTATTGGGAATTCACACATCTGACCAGCTTTCTGTTTGCGAGGAAGGTGTCGGGGAGACACGCTGGAAAGACTCATAGTTACTCCCGCATGAGATTACTTAACGACGAGGGTTTGACACCCATTGTTATGTACGTCTAACGCGATTGTGCGCTAACCATTGTGTTCAGCTATGGGATACCGTCGTCGAGGGACGCGTCTGTGCAGCGGCCGCATCTGCACATTTGACGGCCTGTGTCGATTCGGAAGGTCATCTTCTACTGTTATGCACAAGATCGGGACGGCGAGTGGCTCCACCTCTGGTTATGTCTGCGCCGGCGGCTATGCTCACCTGTCGAAGTTTTCGAGTTGCCGCCCTTTGCATCGACGGGATGCTATCGCTTTACGAGGTTTGAAGTTCATCTTAAGTAGTACTTTCGGTCGTTCTTTCTATGACCCAGTTCCTGTGTTCATTTTACTGGTTGCCTTGGTATTCTTAATCATATTAGTTATCGATTTATTTTGACTTAGATGAGTCAAACGTAGATGCCAGTTTTTCATTGGCATTTGAGCGAGCATACATATTAAGGTTTAGAACTAGACCATCTTGAAATTAGCAGTCTAACAACGGGTTAGCGTGTATGACATAAGGTTGGGTGAAAACTACGTTAAAACAAATAACCGCGCGGTTGAAATCATATGTTGTTTTTAGAGATATTTATTGACTGTTGCCTTGGTTAGGATCTCTAGTAGTCACGCGCGGCCGGCCGGTGGTAGCTTTTGGCCATGCATAGCTAATACGTAGATGTTCATGATCATATATACTTTTTTTTGTTGTTAATTGTATGACTATACCGAAATGTGAAAGCCTTTAACGAGTTTCTACTAATGAACTCATCCAATGATGCCATGGCAGGTGTCGAAGCCTCATCAGGACGTGAGTCGATCAGTGTCAGGTCTCGATACGCCAACCACCGAGTGTAGCGGCTCAATGAGCCTGGCCAGTCTCGTTTATGGCAACGGCAGCTTTTGTCACAAGCGGGTGTTGTCCGAGAGCGTTCGGCCAGTGCTGACCGCGAATCGGACCGCGGTTCTTCGCTCGCTCGACCTGTTGCAACCTAACGGTCTTCCGCTGCTGGCCTTCTCCAACGGTCGACATTACGTCTTCGATCAAACAGCCGAGTCATGGTGAGGCAGCTGCCATCAACACGTGTATACTATTTGCCAAACACATATATTTGCAATTTGTCGCTACAAAATGGTTAGTCTCCCCATCTTATTTCTTTGGCGATTACTTGAGTAGTGTTGTAGATCTGTATAGTCGGCCAGACGGGCCAGGCTGAACCGCAGCCATTGGCCGTAATTGTAACTTTGACTACTATTGTACCTATTATACGAACGCAGGTGTCTAGTCAGCTGGACGAGTGGCGTTATTAGTCGGTGTTCGGACCACTACGCTACTCTACCACCCGATAACTCGCTCATGTCATCAAAGGGCCCACTCGAACGAATTCAGGGATCGTTATTACGGTACGTTATATCACCATTCCATATACGCTCTCGTGTTCTACTCATTGAAGACAATCTTACAAAACAGGTCACAGTATTTTCTGGTTAGAAACTAGGAGCTGTATTGACTCTGACATCAATTGTGACAGATGGACTGTAAAAGAGCATATCAATAAAACAATCTCATGATGATAATGAAATCCGCCATATTTTGCAAACCGCTGACAACGAGAATCTCAGTCTTGACGAAGAACAAGCGTTTCGACTCATCATACCTACAGCAAACGCGCCGGGCTGATCGAAAGTCAGCATGGAAACGCACGAGCTGTAACCCATATGGTGCAGTTAAAGGACGACTTTTTAGGGCCGTGATGATTTACACGTACCCCGTGACATTGAATTCCAAAGATGTAGAGTTCTTTATTATGTAAAATATTATTCAAAAATACATTTATCACTCTATGCGTTTAACAGTGTAGCTTCTGATATTGAGCTCTAAATGTGGGGCTAAAAAAATACCGACAGAATTTTACATAGCAATGTAACAATGCTTATTTTTTCTTTGTACTGTTTTGTCTGTTTGCGTACGCCGTTCTGGACGTCTTGCTGTCTCAATAAATAGATCGACGGCTGGCCGCACAATGAGTTACTTACAGGCCAACCCATCTGTACAGCGGGTAAGTAAATTTTCTTAGAGACCTGCATTATTTAACACTACTTATTCTCCCTCCTCATAAATAAAATAGCATCTTTCTATTGAGCATCCGTATTTTTCTTCATACTATTTCGGGTATTTCTACACTATGTGATTTTGTGTGTTTATTGGTTGTGGTGCTGAACACGATAAAAGTATGATTTATGTGCTGTTGAGCAGACGATTAACTCACCTGCAATGATCGCGATTGGTTTTCGTTGAGCCATGGGCTTTCTACCATACCTTCCTCACATCGGCTAGTTAATTTGGAAGGTGTCTGCTGATAATCGCACGCATAAGGGCTAAGAAGGTGGAGTCACCGAGAAGTCGGACGGCATCTATATAATAGAAAAATTTGTGCGCGTTTTGGTTGCAGTCGGCAACACTGGCGTTCCTCGAGAGCGAACTAAACGCAGCTCGAGCACTTTCATCGCCCACGGAGTTCCGTTTTTGGGCTTTGGCGTTAGTTCGCTTCCTGGCCGCCGAAGGCCTCGAGACGAGGTTACGGCTTGCCCTCGACGACATCATTTCGGCGGACGGATTGTCTGGTGATGCAACAGTGAGTCTCGCTGGTGGTACCAGTCCACGACAGATGCTCGAAGATGTCTTACCTGTGATAGCGGCCAATCTCCGCCTACAACGTGTCTATCTCGAGTACAAGCAGCGCCTCGAGATCCTGGAAGAGTCCTGCGTACACGGTAAGCGACGGCATATAATTGCCACATAATAAATCCCATCACGCTTAGGTGCTCTGCCAGTCTTTCTTTTTGGACAGGTGGAGTGCACTTGAACAGCTGCAGCTTTTTAAATTTCCCCCGTAGTGTAGAGAGTGTGATAAGAGTCCAATCCACTAGCCGATAGCGTCATCTTTTCTGATGTTTAGGTGGAATATTCGACTGGTGTGAGAAACTGGCGAGCAAGCAGGGGGCAAAAACAGCAACGGTCGATGATAGTTTCTGATAACATTTGAGGAGCGAGGCTAGTCACACGATGATTTGTGATTAGACTTGGGTACATCTTTATGAATAACTACTCAACTCCTAGAGGTCAGGCGTTCGAGCGCCTCCTCCCACAAAAGTAGAGCGGCAACGGGCGGCCAGTAAGGAGATTAGGATTGAAATTGTGGGAATGGTCTAACTTGAAGAATGTGGTACAGTGATGGGTGAAATGCCGGGTGAATCGGTGCTTGATGCCATCGAGGTGGTACTAGAAAACACAAAAACGCTTTTTGGAAATGTGATTTAATTGGTGAATTCGACCACCTCAAGAAATGCATAGAAATTGATGGAAATTAAGAAGAAATCTTAGTATTGATTGTACTTTCAGAATCATTGAAAATTAGATTTGTATTGTTTTAGAGAAATTTCAAAACTTTGCCATATATATACACATTGCGACTACAGAATTTTTCATGCATGGCAAGTATGATGCACCCTTTTAGTCCGAAAAATATATGCACAGCGGAACATTGTTATTCCTGCCGTACAACTATTGGTTTTAGAGTTACGGCAATTTTCATCGCAACTTTCTCCGTTTTGCTTCGCTGTAATTATTAGTAGTAATAAACGAATGCTTTCCTGTCTGCGTTTGACTTTCTAGGCAAGCTGCCTCGTGTAACATCATTGCGTGCACGACAAGCGAGCATTATTGTAGCGAAACCCCGAACACCTCCAGCACCGCAGGGACAGCCAGCGGCGGCTGTGGGTACCCCTGAGAATGACACCTCTGTTGCTGCTGCTGCTGCTGCTGCGGCTACTGCTAGTACCGGGAAACAGACTAGTACCACTCCGGTACAGGCTAGGAAACGAGGTCGACCGCCAAAAAATAGAGGTAGCGCAAAGCATCTCCGACTCGATCAAACGCCCCAGCAGCAACAACGAGAGCAGGAGGAGCAGCTGCAGAAACACCAGGAGTCGACTCCATCAGCTTCTAAAACGGGACACTCGACCGTCGGCAATACTCATGCTCCACCTACGAGCAACGGTTTGAGCACGGCGGAAAACAACGGTATGTTGACACGAGTGCCAAACAATTATAACGTCAACTACTTGGCGTTTTAAGTAGAGGGCAACGTTAGTTGGCTATTTCAAACACTGGACAGACTGTAAGAACGCTCTATGACGCCCTACATACATCAGGATAACTCCAGGCTATTCATTGGATCTAGTTGAGATCGCATAAAACAATCTTACTTTAAGCACGCTCTCTCACTAGCGTGAACTAGAGACGTTACGTTATTTGATACGTGGCTGTAACGTATCATGTTTTGTTTTAGAATTGCTTCCACAATGTTAAGACGGTGATGCGATCGTATCTTGTAAGTTCCCGTTTTCTTAGAGCGATGCCACGGTGTGTATATATATATATCCATAGTTGTTCATATTATTATCTTTTAGCGAAGAGCGTACAAAACGAGCAGGCGTATGATTATTGCACATGCCTGCTTGTTTGTTTCGGTAGCCACCTACCCCCCCCCCCCGGCCATCTGTCTCCTGCTGCTTAGCTGTTCTCGATGGTAGTTCTCATGGGGCATATGGTAGTTTGCACTTGCGTACAGCCGCCACCACCACCATCATCACCACTTAACCTTAATCTGAGTGTGCACATATATTCGATTGTTGTTGTAGGTTGCACGAGTGTAGGCAGTGACGGTGCTGTCGGTGGTGGTGCATCAGAGCATGCTGCACAGCTCGGTACAGCTCGCACCGATGCATCGGAGCAGCCAGCCGTGCAGGTGAACGGCGACAGCAATACGAAAGATGCCGCAGACGGTGATGATCCGGGAATGCCGCCGGTCGTAGCCTTTTCGAGCGGTCACAACGCAAACAACAATAGCAGCAACAACAACAACAACGACAATAATGACGCCGATGCTGCTGCTGCTGCCGCCACATCCGGTAACAACCGGAACTCTAATTCCACGAGTCTTCTAAACAATGCGTTTGGAGGCGTCAGAGACAAATTGTTGTCGTTGTCAACGGCCACGACGCCGGTGATGACGAGGACTGCCGCCGTCAAGTCAAAGGCTTCAACTGGCGCAACTGAATGCGGCGGACCCAGTGCGGACGTTGTTCGGTCGGACAGACTTACCGGCGGATCGGTAGGCCGCGTCTTGCAGGGGGTCCTCAAGGCCATCGAACGCGAGGAGAACGAGCAGCGCATGAGCGACGATGCCACAATCACGCTGACGGACAGTCAACAGAGGAATGGCAGTTAGAATTAGACCGAAACGGTTCGTTCCGTCAGACTCGTGGACCTGAACGTTGCTGGTGGTGGTGGTGGATGAACGTACGATGCAAGCGCTCGGTTGTTTGCCTTCATACACACATAGATTCATACACGGACATCAATGTATCCATGCGTACATACACTCATTTCTACGCGCGATAACTGCCACAGTTCTTACGACAACGATGAATCGAATGCATTCAGTTGTTACAAGTTTGTCTCTTTTAAATCTACTTACTGCTCAAATTAAGTATATATATATATATATATATATATATATATATATATATGCACGCGGGAACCTCAAATGAAAACGAATTGTATAACGTGTAAATCAAGCAAACTAGGCTCGGCTGCAGTAATATCGAGCGTAACAAATTGTAGATAGCGTGTGTGGTGGACGGTGATGAGGTCGTCCTTTCTCTGCCATCACTGACTCAAATTCAAAAGATGATGAGAGAAAAAGAAAGAGGCGGCCCTCTATCATCGCTAGGAATCGCTATGAGGAGAGGAGACGGTTAAGAGAGACAGAGGCGGCGGCGGGAGCAACGAAAGACGTTAATCACGATCAATCGCTCTAGCCGCCAAATGTATACATAGTACAATATACGTAACACGTAACATGCAAGATTCATGCAGACAAGGTTATGCTAGGGTACGTCTCTGCCGCAGTCTTCTTCTTTCTTTTTCTTAGACTTTTTCTCACCACCCGTGGTGCCCCCTTGTATAGTTAGTGACTGTGATTCTTCGTTGTCCCATTCGCTGGCAGGACGGCGCTGATTAGTACTTATCACTCGGGCCGATGATAGCCATGGATTTGTAAGTTAAAGTAGATATTAATCGGCGCCACGATTATGTCCACCTTTTCGAATGGTGATGACGTTCGTATCAGTCATAGTGGTGGCAGCGACGGCGAGCATTTCCACAATTGTTATTATTCATGCTGATAATAAAACATGCCACTAGGAACGATTTATGAGATATGCATATCTCGTGATCGCTTTATTGATATATATATATATATATTATTAAATGTATATACATGTATATATTTACATATGTCTATCTGTATGTATGTACATGCAATCACATATATTTAGATGCTGTGCATGGTTGAGATTAAGTGAGTGAAGCGTATTCTGTTGCCCAAAGGCGTGCGCGGATAATGCATCCGTAATTTGGGCTGCACAGTCAGGTTTCTAGATCTTTTGCCTGAGGGTTTATCCATATTTGCTTTAATAAATTCGCAGAAATTACGTTTTCTTTATTTTTATTCCTTCTGTGTGGAAGATAGCCAGTGATGCGAGTTGTTCATAGTGAATGAGCGTGCGACGCTCCTGCTGTATAAGTGCATGCATGATAGTTTTTTTAGTAGGTAGGTAGATAAAAAAAAATTATATATATATATATGAATATATAGTATATATATATATATATATATATATGCAGGCACTTTTTAGTTTATATCCCTGTACATTCCCACATATAAAAGTACGATGTGATGCAGCTAAAACTGTTAAAATTTGATTAACAGAGGTGTTCAATGAAAACTATATAAACGGCTTGAACTATACACTCGTGTTTTTCAAAGAGTGTTGCAGAACCGGAAACGGTAGGGCACGTGGTTTTGAACTGCGGATCCGGTCCCACCAGATGACCACAAATTTATCTGACGACTGAGCCTCACTAAAAATGAGTAATCACGGTACCTTACGAGCTGGGAAAACAAAGCCCGAAATATTTCCTTAGAATACTCGCTTTATTCGATTCGCTGACGTGGAGCCGACTGGATGGGACTTTTTCGACGTCTAGAATGTAGGGCATACCCACACAATACATGTATGGTGAATACATGGTACGTTGTATAAATTTCCCAGGATGTTTCTTCTATCTGTCGACTTATTTACCATCTCTCTCTCTCGAAAACAATGCATCGCACGAACGTTTTTGGCAAGCATGCCCGTATTACACTGCCAAAAATAAACTGTGTTTTTCTTGAATGGAGTAAATGCGTGACTTTCGCTTTTTCTGTGTTAGATCTCAGCCGAGTTTGCATATGACCCTACTTAGTAAGGTATATATATATATATATATATATATATATATATATATAATATATATATATATATATATATATATATATGTAAGAATAGTCAACTACTATATCTGGGCGTAACAAAAAGGTTTAAGGATGACTCCGCTCGTAGTTACTAACCAAATGGGATTTATTCATACACACGGAATAATCGACCACACGGTCTCGCATTCCTCCAGCGGCGCCTGTCGCCCGCCAAAACGCACTGCGCATTCTCTATGACTTGCCGTTTCGATAACTTGAGATCATCTTCCCTCTCCTCCTATTAGTTCATATTGCAGCCGCTGCTGCTTGGTACTGCCAGTGACCACGAGAGATCAGCCACTCTGTAAGCGTCGTGCGGCAGAACTTGCGTCACTATCAGCGGTCCTCTAAACTTCGGTTGAAGTTTCGTCGGCTGCCCAGTTGCCAACGGCAGTCTCCTGACCACCACTACGTCCTCCACGGCATATCTTATCGAATGTGGTTTCCTCTTCTTGTCATGTTGAGCCTTGTACTCCTCCTGCGCTTTGTCGATCGATTCCTTTGTACAACCTCTGTACTTCCTCGGCCACGAGGATTGGACCAACGGCGCAGTCCACTTCTCTGAATAGCTGCAGTGATATCCTGTTTAAGACGCGAAAACGTCTGGTCAGCTGCATTCTGCCTCTGAGTGTCTCCCTCCGTGAGGTATTCTAAGACGTAGGTCCTGTTCAAGTAGTCGTCTACGTCGCCTTCATCGTCGCCGTCGTCAACACGTTCGATGGCTTCAATTGCCTTTTCCCTGTAGTCTTCCGGGTCATTATCCGAGTCTACCTCAGTCACGAGACGACCACCATCAGTACTTCGAGGCGAGGAACTAGAATTGTCGTGCGGAAGAGATCCCGCATCTATGAAAACGTCTTCGGAAGACGAATGGGAAAACCGATCAGGCGTAATCGAAGGAAAATTGGCCCCTGGCAAGTATGTGGGCAAGGAGACAGACCGGCGTCTCCCTGAGTGGCCATGGCTGGCCACAACGGGAATGTTCGTGAGACGCATAGTCCGGTGGCTTCGACTTCTTCTGGTTCAACCCCAGGCCCACTCCCGGGCTCACTTCTAGGGTGATTCCCGGACTCACTTCCATGTCCACTCCCAGTCCCATATTTAGGCCCACCCCAAGGATCACTCTAAGGCTATTCAAAGGAAGTTCCTCATTATGCCTATTACCCAAGGCAGCAGGGTAACCTGCTGGGTGACTCCAGGAGCCAGTTTATCCGCAGGAGGAACAACCGCAGGCCTACCCTCAGGTTCATTTGTAGGTGCACCATTCCCACCTTCACTTTATCACACTGCTTTGGAGATGACAGGGAGACAGATTGCATGTGGCACGGTAAAGGCGTACCGCAAGTGTCAGGTATGTCACCTCCTCAGGGTTACCCCCAGGCTCACCCCCAGGAACAACCGCAGGCTTACCCTCAGGTTCATTTGTAGGTGCACCATTCCCACCTTCACTTTATCACACTGCTTTGGAGATGACAGGGAGACAGATTGCATGTGGCACGGTGAAGGCGTACCGCAAGTGTCAGGTATGTCACCTCCCCAGGATCACCCCCAGGAACAACCGCAGGCCTACCCTCAGGTTCATTTGTAGGTGCACCATTCCCACCTTCACTTTATCACACTGTTTTGGAGATGACAGGGAGACAGATTGCATGTGGCACGGTGAAGGCGTACCGCAAGTGTCAGGTATGTCACCTCCAGGCTCATCCCCAGGATCACCCCCAGGATCACCCCCAGGAACAACCGCAGGCCTACCCTCAGGTTCATTTGTAGGTGCACCATTCCCACCTTCACTTTATCACACTGCTTTGGAGATGACAGGGAGACAGATTGCATGTGGCACGGTGAAGGCGTACCGCAAGTGTCAGGTATGTCACCTCCCCAGGATCACCCCCAGGAACAACCGCAGGCCTACCCTCAGGTTCATTTGTAGGTGCACCATTCCCACCTTCACTTTATCACACTGTTTTGGAGATGACAGGGAGACAGATTGCATGTGGCACGGTGAAGGCGTACCGCAAGTGTCAGGTATGTCACCTCCAGGCTCATCCCCAGGATCACCCCCAGGAACAACCGCAGGCCTACCCTCAGGTTCATTTGTAGGTGCACCATTCCCACCTTCACTTTATCACACTGCTTTGGAGATGACAGGGAGACAGATTGCATGTGGCACGGTGAAGGCGTACCGCAAGTGTCAGGTATGTCACCTCCCCAGGATCACCCCCAGGAACAACCGCAGGCCTACCCTCAGGTTCATTTGTAGGTGCACCATTCCCACCTTCACTTTATGACACTGTTTTGGAGATGACAGGGAGACAGATTGCATGTGGCACGGTGAAGGCGTACCGCAAGTGTCAGGTATGTCACCTCCAGGCTCATCCCCAGGATCACCCCCAGGAACAACCGCAGGCCTACCCTCAGGTTCATTTGTAGGTGCACCATTCCCACCTTCACTTTATCACACTGCTCTATCGATCAAAAGCATATGTGGGCATTTAATTGCCGCAGCTGCGATAGTGGCCTTCCTAATCCTCTCCTGGATGTGTGATCGAAAACTACTGCTTCTTATTGATAAGGTGAGCCCTAGGTATGTGAATTTAGTATCAAATTTTAATTCCTTTCCTCTGATTCGAAGCACGTCACCCCTGGCTAGACGACCGCCCCTTCGTCATGGCTACTGTCTTTCCCAATTAACATTTAAGCCTTTTTCATCCATGAATGTAACTAGCCGATCAATTGCTTGTTTTACTCTGAAATGGCTACAACTAAAGACTACTTCATCATCTACGTACAGTAAACTTTTGGCCCGCTCTCGAGTCCAGCCCGTCCTTATCCGTTCTGGGAGCCCACCCCACCCAGAAGAACGGAAAACAGTAGTGAGCTCAGTCCATCGCCCTGCGCGACACTTGTGGTTTGAATTGCCTCCCCCGCAATGCCAACCCCGTTGTCAATCAGCACCGTGTTTTGTTTTAAGATGCTGATGAGCAACCTCAGCATTGCTCACGGCACTCCCATTTTAGCTAGCTCTTCAACTATTTAACAAACAACCAAATGGCGTACCCTTTTGTTCGACTATTACCGGTCCTGCCAACTCGACCTCCGTTTTCACCGTTACTATGCTGACGCTCCGTGGAAAGAGCTTTACTTTTTCAGCGGCTCTCAACTCCACCATCTCTCCAGCCGAGTCGAACGCCTGAGCGATCTCCGGGTATGCTTCTGCACTAAGTACTAGTGCCGTTCCGTCACGATATATTGTCACGACATTCTACCGATCTAATAGATCTTTCCCTAATAAGATCGCATGTCCGCATAGATCATCGTCTTCAAACACTGTCAAAACAACATTGACATGGGTCGTACCGTCAGCCACCAGTTGAGCAGTACTTTGTTCGATGGGGACACAATGCGCACTTGGCTGATGTTGCTGTACACCGTTGCATCGTCCTGCTTCTATGGCATAATACGCTCTCCGAATTCTGGACGTAAGCCTCTTAAAACTTGGTCTTTTATGACGTCTTTTTTCAGGCCAAGCTGACGCGCAATCGATTCCTTTCTTCGAGCATAAACATCCACCGGTTTTCCCTCCGCTTGAACACAGTCATGCAGCATCTGCAATAATAGGCTGTCGTTGTACTGAGTCGCGTACGCGCGGGAGAACTTCTCTTCAGACTCGTCGTATGACGTCGATTGAACGCCATGATTCAACTAACATAGCCGCGCTGATCCTGTAAATTTCGATAGCAGCACATGCTTGATCTGTCCTTCGTTCCACTTCCACACCGCTCTCATAGCCACCTCGAATCTCTGCAGCCACTGCTGCTTGCTAACAGCGATCCGTTGCTAGAGAATTCTTCTAACGACTCCGCCACATCGGCCACTGGGTTGACCACCACCGACTGTCCGGCTGTAGAAGAAACTTCTCCTCTCGCGCAAGCTGCTACCGCCGCTTGTCGTCTCAGGCTGAGCAATTCCACTGCTCCTTCCAACCACTTGGCCACCATAGCTGCCATTTGATCACCGATCACGTTTTGTTTCCCTTCCTCACTGTTGTTCGCCATCTCGTTGTCGAGTTCTCCGTTCACCGTTCAATCCAGAACACCGGCGTATCTCTCCACGCCAACAGTTGCCGCTGCAACTTCGAAGCTATCCGCACACCACGAATCGACGCACGTACAATGAACCGAGAAGTGAACTGTTCGGATCTGATCAGTCCGACAACTGACGCGTCTCACTATACTCAGACTCTTTCAGCGGTTAGGCCACCGCTGGGTGCGCTATAAACGCTATAAACGTGTTTGCTACGAGCGAAATCAAACCTAAGGGCCACTTCTGACTGTAAGAATAGCCGACTACTATATCTGGGCGTGACAATGCGGTTCAAGGATGACTCCGCTCGTGGTTACTAACCAAATGGGATTTATTCACACACACGGAATAATCGACAACACGGTCTCGCATTCCTCCAGCGGCACCTGTCGTCCGCCAAAACGCACTGCGCGTTCTCTATGACTTGCCGTTTCGATAACTTGAGATCATCTTCCCTCACCTCCTATTAGTTCATATTGCAGCCGCTGCTGCTCGGTACTGCTAGTGACCACGAGAGGGCGTTCATCAAACCAAACTTGTGGCGCAACACACTCAATACTCTCCCTACACACATATGCTCTCATTCTACTTCTTAAATATATATATACATACTAACTCTATACGAGGTAGAGTAATATCCTAGTGCACACGTTTGCGGGAGACAATTGTAGTTCCATTTGCATTCTTAATAAATTATATATATATATATATATATATATATATATATATATATATATATATATATATATATATATATATATACATACTAACTTACAGCGTAGATTTTTGTTAAATCTGAAATTGTTTAATACCAGAAGATCAGCACTCAAATCATCATTTTCCTCAAAAGGTATGCAAGATGACATTTCAGCTGAATTTCTTTCATAAAGCAGTTGCTTTACCCCGCTAGGTTAAGGAATATGGTAAATGAATACATGGTATACGAGCCTACATTGAATATCGATCACTCGATCGGCAAGACGTTCGTATATCTCATTATGACAAACTGTGGAAATGTGTGGCCTATTATAAACTCGTATATATATATATATATATATATATACGCATGTCCAAACAGCTACAAACGCTGATTTGTATATAAGGATATGCTAGATGATCGTTAAGATTTGCAATTTACTTCGATATGCAACTCCTCGGGTTGTCCTTTCTACGCCCTTATGTGGAGCGAAATTTTCCGTATATTGAATGCATCTGTATTCTTGGCGCCAAAAAATGGACAGGATACGTGTAAGGCACATGGAAATAATGAAGCTTTTGTAAACACAGCAAGTGTAACCGTTTTAAGCCGATCTCATCATCCACAACAACAACAACAACAACAACAACAACAAAACAACAATAATAGCTGTTAAGCCTACGCTGTTACATGAATGGATGCGTACAGTTCCGCAATAAGTACGCATAAGTTCAATACTTTCAACATCCCCGGCTTCTACTGCGCAATCCGGCTTGCAGGTCCCGGCCGACCCAGCGGCGGTGTCTCCGTGTGCTATAACCAGCGGCTGGGCGATGTTGAGGTGCTTCTTGCTGAGGAAGACATGGTCGTAATCGAGGGCTTGCGGCTAAACATAATCGCAGGCTACGTGCGTCCGCTGTCCAAGGAGAACTCGACGGTGCTGGTTGAAAAGCTGACCCGGTGCTTCAGTGCGCTGGACAACAATGCGCCCATCATCGTCACCGGCGATTTCAACAATAGGCTGGACCGCCCGGCCGATCTGCGCACGAGAATTCTCCTGGACACCCTGGCCGACTCGGGCTGTTGGGTTGTCACCGATCCTGCAAGCCCAACCTTCGAGGGGCACATGGGATCAACTGTCATAAATATATTCGCGGTAAGCTTGCCATCCGAGCAGGTCTCCTACCTCGGTGTTGACAACCCCCTCCGCAGCGGAGGACATTTCAAGAATCATCTGCCAACGGCTGTGAGAGTCTTCCTGCCAGCTGCTAGGACTCCTGCTCCCCGCCCACCTCCGCTGGCCAAGCATATTAGCTTGCACCACCTACGGGAACGCCTTCACGAGGTCTTCCCCGTGCCGGGAGCTCCAGGCATTGACCAATATGCCAAAGCTCTTACGTAGCTGTTGAGATACGCAGCTGGTCTTAGTAAGCCAAGAAGGGGGAGTCCATGGTTCAACAGTGCGTGCAAAGCAGCCAACCAGGCCCAGCTCAGCGCTCGCCTCCTAGCCGCACTTTACCCGAGGATGCGGCCACTCTTCATCATTCTCAAAAGTTGGTGTCTACGGACGTACAAAGCTGAACGCACCAAGTACCTGGAACAAAAGGAGTCCGCGCTGTTGGATGAGGCAGAGCGACAACCGTACAAGTGGCTCCGCCGACAGGCATCTCCCACGTGCCCTATCAACTCATCGGCGCTCATCTCCCACTTCAGCCGCATGTTTGCGTCGGCCGACACCATCCCGCGCGGCATCCTCCACTACGAAGCGGCCTGGGACGAGAAAACAATGCTGCTACGGGATTCACTCTCCGCAGAGTTTTCTCTCACAGAGGTGCTTGGCGCCATGCAACGACTCCGTCTTAACAAGGCCGCCGGTCCCGACCAAGTCCGTAATGAGCACCTCAAGGAGGCCATGGTACTTGCTCCTTGCTGGACCGCCCTTTTCAACGCTAGTCGGCGCGAAGGTCGCCTCCCCAGCGACTGGCAGAGTGCTCATCTAGCAATCATCCCGAAGGGAAAGGGCAACCCCAGAGAGCCCAGCTCGTGGCGTGGGATCGCAAAAAGGGCTGCTGCTACAAGCTGCTCTCTGCCATCCTCACCGCGCGCCTGTCTCACTTCCTCGAGGCTCTCGGCGCCATCCCGAAAGAGCAGCACGGCTTCCGCGCAGGCAGGTCCACACTGACTGCGTGTGAGATTCTGCTGGCCAGGGTTCGGGGAGTGATGCAGTCTAGGCACGCCAAGCAATTCCTGTACGCGGTCTTTGTGGATTTCCGCTCGGCCTTTGATGGAGCTCTCAGAGATAAGATTATCTTCAAGTTGGCTGAAGCGGGCGTGCCTGCCAACATCCTCCAGCTCATCGGGGCAATCCTGCAGGAAAACCCGATCACCATACAGGATGGGGTGGCTGAGTTGTGCCCCTTTGTGCAAACGACGGGAGTCGCGCAGGGGGACAACTTAAGTCCGCTGCTGTTCTCCATCCTGCTCAACGATCTTCCGCGACGCATCGTGGGCACTCGAGAGTCCGTCCGCCCAGACATTCTGCTATACGCAGACGATCTCGCGATATATGGAACAAGCCGATTCGAGGTGCAGCAGAGCCTAGCGAGGCTCGAGCAGTACGTGGCGGATGTAGGACTCGAGATCAACATCGGCAAGACCAAGGCCATGAAGTTCCGTAAAGCCGGTCGACTTGCAACCAGCGATGAGCTACGGTTGTACTTCACACCACTGGAGTATGTCAACAACTTTCCGTATCTTGGCCTCTCTCTCCCAACCTCCGGTACGTCGTTTACGGAGCACATCGCCGAGAGGGTCAGAAAAGCCCTCGTAGCAGGCGTCGGAATTGAGAAACCCACGCTTCTCTCCCTTAACGCGGCGCTAAAACTTTTCAACCTTAAGATCGCGCCCACGGCATCCTACGGCATACAGCTTATTTGGGAGAACTTGAGCGTGGCCCAGCTTGCGAGGCTTGATCGAGTGAAACCCGCCTTTCTCAAGCGAGTGCGCGGCCTCCACACGTCATGCCGCAATCGTCTGGTCTATTTACTCGTCGGTACCCCGCTCTTTATAGAGGACCTGCAACGCCAGTTCCGGTTGCCGGAAACACAGGCCTACAGGGACTTTGTCAGTGGGAGGTGAGATTGTCAGACGTGGACCCCGACTTCTTTAGTACGGGTGCAATGACAAACAATGCGTGGAAGGGACTGCATCGCACCAACCGAAGTGTGGTAGTACGCTATGCAGTGCATGGCTTCCACCATGTTCTCTGTAAAACTCAAGGGTACCATGAGCCGACAGAAGAATGTATCTGTAACAGGTGTGGGAGAGCTTGTGGGAGATATCATGCGGGGGAGTGCCCCAGAGTTGAATCACTGGCCAGGCTGGCTCAGTGATCGTGTTTTTATGTATAATATTTGACTATATACCTAACAAAGGTGATTAATAAATGAATGAATGGATGAAAAAATGAAAAACATTCAATACTTTTTCGTCGCGAAAGTCGTCGGGGGGAAAATAGAGAAGCCTTGCTTTATGAACAACGGCGAACTTGTCATAGTCGTTGAGAGGGAAGACGACAGAGCAACTTTACTCTCGTTATCGGAGTTAGCGAACGTTAAGGTCTCCTCAAGAATAAGCGGAACACGATCCTCGGTGAAAAGCAAGATCACCGGGGTTCATACCTCAATCTGGAATCGGCGATACTATCGGCGCTGCAGTCCTCCGGAGTCACAGAAGCTACTCGGGTGAAAGCGAAGAATCCCAGAATTAACAGGCTTAAGCGACATGAAGTTGTACTATACCATGAGGCATCGCAGTACTATAAGTGTTATAGTTTGGATTACTTCACCGCTAACTGTCGGGCCCCAAGGCCCAAATGTCGGAAATGCGGGTCTATGGAGCACCTCCGAAAATATTGCAACGCTCAGACCCACTGTTGTCTGTGCAACGGGGAGCATGAGGCTACGTGGGGAGCATGCCCGCAAAGGCTGCTGCGTATGGAAAAACTAAATAAAGCCTCATGGAGCATAGCACTGAAGCAGCATGACGCTCCGTCAGTCCCAATTTGTATACCAGTACCCAACGTTCAAGCATTTGAAAATTTTGAAAAGCAAAGTTGGTCTTCGGTCGTAAAGAACGGAGTAAGAGAAGCTGACCATCGAATTAAGATCCGCACGACCACAACGCACGTCAAGGACGTTGAACTAGAGACAGCAGACCCCTCACAACAGCCAAATCTATTGGCACAACCATCAACAGGTGGTATCGTTGAAGAAGTACTTCATAGACTGTCTCCCATCATACAAGACACCATCACGACGGTTATTTCAAAGGTTTTAGAATCCGTTCTGCCTGTCGTCATACGCGAAGTAAACGGGGCAATAATACAACCTCAACAAAGCTCAATTGACGCCCTCTCGCTGGCTGAGTCGATCCAGCTAGCATTCCGTATCAACGTCAAAGAAAACCCCTAACAAATGCGAATGGCTGCAATGACTTAAGCATCACGGACTGTGGATCAAAGACCCAGTGACGCCCGGAAGAGACTGGGCCCAAGAATCAGAATATTCACATGAGTGCACCGAACACAAAAATTTTGATTCCGCAAGAGAACATAAGAAAAAACAATATCCTCCCCTGCAATCCAGAAAAGTTTAGAATCAACGTAGTGCTGTGGAGCTGCGAAGGACATGGCGTATTAGATCTGTTAGGCGCAGAAGCACTTCGAGGGGGATATTCTAATCTTGACGGAAGCTTGGGCGGTTAAACCTTTCTCTTTGGGAGGCTTTTACGGACATCACTCACTAGCACACAAAGGTGAGGGACGAAGCAGGCCAAGTGGGGGGGGTCAGTATTCACGAGAGCAGAAATTGGAGAAATGACAATAGGGATAATAGCCGAAAACTTAGTAGCAATAGCATCTGCCGGTGCCTAGAAAGGCACCTGATGATTCTAGCGGGGATTTTAATGCAAGGTAGGATAAAGGTAATTTAGAACGAACTGAAGCATTTTTGGATATTATAACGGAGATCGGATGCTGGTTAGTCAGTGAGCCAGGCATAATAACCTTCGAATGTAGTACTAGGGCGTCGGTGATCGACGTTTTTGCCGTCGACGGAAACGTGGAGGTAATAACATTCTTGGGAGAAAATACATCATTTTGGGAAAGGGCAGGGTTTAGAAGGCATATACCTATGGGAATGGCATTCAGAGTTAGTAACAGTAGGAAGCGTAGTCGTAAGCCGGGTATCGGGACAAGACTGGATAGCGGGATCTTCTTAAGGGGAGTTGGAAAAGTGTGTCTTCCAGGGGAGATTCAAATAGAACCTTATGTGCGTATATTGGCAAATCTGATAACAAGTACACAGGTGTTGCGCCAATAACGAAATGGAAGGCCCTGGTTCAACAATCGGTGTAGAGCAGCGAAGAATGCCAACAGACTAACTAGGGAATACGTGAAGATTTGTCCTGTACTAAGGCCGTTTGCAAAAATAGTAAAGAACATGGCACAATGGGCATACAAGGATGAGAAACACTAATATTGGGAAAGCCAGGAGTGGGCGCTGCTGCAAGCAGCAGAGAAACAATTGCACACACCTAAAACTGAGAAGAATACGGCAGTGCCTAGTAAATACTGGGCGACTGATTAAGCACTTTGCTAATGTGCTGCAGGGAGCCGACACCACCCCAAAAGAAATAACGTTATATAATGAGTCTTGGGACGAAGAAACAGAATTAGCACGGGAATGAGCAGTTCGACTAGTCACTATCGAAGACAATGTCAGGGCAATTGAAAGGGTGCCTAGAGGAAAAGCAGCCGGGAACCATATGATAAGAAACGAACATTTAGAGCAAAAGTTGGCTCTCGCACCATGCTGGAAAGTTTTATTTAACGAATGCCTTAAATCCGGGAAAATGCCTAAAGCGTGGAAGGAGGATACTCTGATTGTCATACCAAAAGGAAAAGGCATAGAAACAGAGCCGGAATCTTGGAGGGGAATCACACTTAAAAGTTGCCCCTATAAATCGGGGATAATATCAGATAGACTTAAGCACTTCCTTGAAACCAGAAACGCAGTACCAGAAGAGTAACATGGGTTCAGAAGGTCGAAGTCGACCCATACGGCCCTGCGCCAATTGCTGGCAGAAATTTGGGAAATTCTATTAGAGCCGAGAAGACCGTTATACGCAATATTTATAGATTTTGAAGCCGCCTTTGACTTAGCGCCAATAAGTAGGATTATAGATAAGTTAGCTTTAGATGGAGTGCTGTATCGTTTGTTAAAACTTTTGAGCACCATTCTTGGGGAGAGTATACATTGACAATGGCTTAGGGATTGTAGAAAAGGTCACGCAGACGACAGGAGTAGCCCAAGGTGACGGACTTAGCCCATTGCTTTTTTCGGTACTATTGGGAGGGCTACCTAACCGGGTGAGACAGGGGTGGACTCGAGAGTGGGCAAGGACTTTTATGTACGCAGATGACATAGCGATCTATGGTACGAGTCTAGTTATGATTAAGCAGGGACTGGAACGGTTCATCGATTATATGGACGAGATGGGGCTTGGTATTAACTGGCAAAAAAACAGTAGCAGTAAAATTTCAACGGGGAGGTCGATTAGCGAAAGACGACGTTCTTCAAGCCAGGGGTAATCTAGTAAATTTTGTAAATAAATTCGTCTATCTGGGGGTCACTATAATGTCAAATAGTAGCAGTTTCCGAAAGCATATTGAAAGCAGAGTACGGAAAGCCATTCGAGCGGCAGCAGCAATTAAAAACTCGCAAATGTTGTCAATACATACCGCGTCAGCCCTTTTCAAGATTTAAGTAGAACCAACAGCAACATATGGTATATCACTTATCTGGGAGAAATTAGGAGAGGCAGATCTACATTTACTATATAGAGTTCGATGTTTCTTCATGAATCGGGTTTTGAGATTAGCTAATTCTTGTAGGAATAGAATAGTTCATATTTTAGAAGTGGGCACTCTAATGACACAGGAGTTGCAGGTACGATGGGGACTACCTAGAACGACAGCCTTTGTGGCCTACACTATGAAGTAGGGGGAAAAAGTTAAAGGACATAGACATAGGGATATACACGACGATAGCAATGAAGAGCACAACTTGGAGAGCAGCCGGATATAAGAGTAGGCATCTTACTACGGCCTTTGCAGCCCACGGGTTCCATCACGTGTTATGCAGCACGCGAGAATTCCACGATCCTCAGGAGTGTTGTAGGTGCTCGAGATGCTTAGGCCATTGCGATAGGTACCACGCCGCAGGATGTCCAGCAGTTCATTCAATAGCTGAACTTGCTATATGAAAGAAGATCCGGTGATGTGAAAGAGCCACTAAGCGAGACTGATGTACTTGTTTATAATTTACCCAACCTGGGTTAATAATAATAAGTCTTGGAGCAATACAGTTGTGAGGTGTGAATGGGTATCCTCATTATTTTATAGTTTCTTTCTTGCTGTCGTCAGCCCATCGCACCTAATATCGACGCGGCGTTTCCTCTGCAAACTGCCAATGAAAGCAGCTGCCTCAGAAAGTCGCCTTCGCGTGCATCTCCGGTGTTTGCTTGTACTCGATCACTTAAGTCTTTAATAAGTGTCCTTGTTCTTCTACTGACTGGGCCCATTGTCTCCATTGCATTCGGCACGAAATTGTATCTAAACTCTAACTCTGTGTATTTACGCCACTTTTCTTTCTCTGCGTGTTCGGCCACCCATCCCGCTTCGGTAGCGCTGTGGCACACATAAGACGGTGCGGCTGTGCAGGAGACTGTCGCATCCCAAACCAGGCATTTGCCTTTTTTCCACGGCGGAATAGTCACACCGTCGGGCCTTTTATCGTCATGAAGTCCTAGTCTGGGTTCCAGCATGCTAGGTATTCCCGCCCTCCGGAGAGCTCTTTGAATCACTGCATTTATTTCTGTGTGCCTGGGAGCCCGACCTTGGCTCTTGATGCAGCTCAACGGGTGGAGGCCACTCTTCTCTACTGGTTTTCCACAGGCCTTGCAAATGTGTGTTTCGCATATCGACCCGCCGATTCTGAGAGCCGACACCATGCGGAATGAGACGTTGTCCAGCATGGTGCCGAGCTGTGGCGACGGGAGAGCCCTAAGGAATCCACCGCTGAAGGTGTCTCGTGCGGCCAAGAAGACTGCCTTCTCCGTAGAAGACTCAAGGCTTTCGGTGATCTCACGAGCAGCTTGTGAGTGCATGACCAACAACCGAGGCCGTGTCTGCAGCAACAGATAACAACAATAATAATAATAATAATAATAATAATAATAATAATAATAATAATAATAATAATAATAATAATAATAATAATAATAATAATAATAATAATAATAATAATAATAATAATAATCTTCTTATCGGAGCTTCTGCGAGCCCCGATAGGCTTACGATCGATTTCTTCTTACGAAAGACCCTTAAAGACAAGTGCACTGGACTAAAGCAAATTCACTCTCGCTTAACGGCGATACATTAAAGCAGCTCTGTGCATCTGGAGATGCACCTTGGGCTCGCCAAAACTTAACTATAGTCTGCGCACTTCACCAGCTATTAAATGTCACGAAGATCTTCAAACTTACGGCGATACCGCAAGAAGCATTTTAGGTGAGGTATTAAACCTGCATGATAACACTTGGAAAAGACCAACGCTTCTAATTGCAGAAGAAGGACTTGGTATTAGATCAGCGGCGGAGCTGTCTCCCACGTGCTATGCTGCGTCTCTATTGGAATTTGGTGAACTCGCAAATACGTTGGTAGAACCAGACATCCGCCAAGGAATCACAAGAGCCAAAGACACTGCAGAGCTAATAGCTAGACAAAAAATTGGACCAGGCCCCGGGCAAGAACGTCCCACACAGCATACATTGGACTCCTACAGATGCAGCGCTGCAGCTAGAGAGCTGTTAAACAGCCTCCAATTTCCAGTGGAAAAAGCTGTTTTTCTGGCAGCACGGGACACATTGAGTAGAGGCTTTCTAAAGTGTCTCTCTTCCCCGCAGCTGGGTACTATGCTAAAAAACACCTCATTCCGCATGGTAACAGCTCTTCGAATAGGTGGCCCGGTTTGTAACCCCTACAGTTGCCGCGCATGTGGTACCAGAGTAACTGAGGATGGGCTTCACCCTTTTAGCTGAATCAAAAGCCATGGTAGAGTTTCTAGACACGCTGAAATCAATGCACTTATAAGAAAGGCCTTACGCAGGGCTGGTATACCAAGCACGCTCGAACCCAGATTAGGACTTCATGACGGCAAAAGACCTGTAGCAATCCCGCTATGGGCTAACGGCAAATGCTTAGTATGGGATGCAACAGTGTCCTGTACAGTGGCTCCCTCCTATATACGCCACAGTTCATTAGAAGCGGGATAGGTTGCCGAGCGCTCAGAAGATGGGGAAAAACGCAAGTACTAAGAACTGGAGACGGGTTACATCGTAGTGCGAATATCTATGGAAACAATGGGTCCGGTAAGCAAGGAAACCAAGAGATTCATCAGTGAGCTGGGCCAACGAATTACAGATCTCACAGGCAATCGGCGCGTAGGCAAGTTTCTATGGCAACTTCTGTCGCTTGCAGTGTGCCGAGGAAACGCCGGCTGTATTTTCGGTTCCATGGAATAATATCTAGGAGCTAGCAGAAGACAAGGAGTACACGTTCACACCTCACAATTGTAACATTTAAATAATAATAATAATAATTCAATAAGTATACGACCTTTGGTTTCTCCGCCTTCTTTTTCCCACTCTGCAAGTAGGCTAAACAGACAACTAGGACGATTCCCGGGCCGCTAGTTTTCTTCTTACCGCACTCTTTCTTATTCCTAAAGATTTGATTGAGTTTAATTGAGAGGGCATCATTGCATTTGTATTCCCTGTTGATCACAGGCTGCTAGTCTAAAGAGATATGCCCTGCACAATTCCCAAACGAATGATCAACGTTAGAAGTGCAGATGTCAGGCACGGCAGACATACACATGTGAAAACTAATTTTTTAAGCATAACGGGAAATGTGTCAATGTGTTGAAAACGGTCAATCATCCAGCTTCCACGTGGCTGCAGAAACCTGGGTGCGTGCATTGTAATGACGTTGCTACCAAATGTATCGATCTCGTTACTAGCTGAGCTAACCAAAATATAAAACTCAGAACGATGGCAACTGCATCGCGAAGAGGCTAAAGTTCGAATGAACGAGAACACACGGACATGGGCCTGGGGCGTAGCACGGCCGAAGCTGAGAATTATTTTGGAGCCATTCTAGGTCAATTTTTTGGTGTACGAGGCACCGCGGCGTGCCGCCACTCACGCAAAGGGTGTCCGACTCCGCTCACAAATCTCTTTTCGGTTTCTCTCTCTCTCTCATGACTCTCTAATTTGCAGTCAGTTGTGCTTGTTTCGTATTGTACAATACAGGTTAATTAAGGCTTGACTGGATCAAGCGGCTTAAGTCGAACCTCTCGCCTCGATTGACTGGTTGAGACGTATCGTTATCGACTGGTTAACTTTGGAACCGTTCGGTGCGTTGAGGTTTTGCGTAGACGCTGTGGCCGTTGGACGTAGTCGTGGTTAAGAGTGATTTGCATTGCACCGTGATGCGTATACATGTAGTGTAGTGCGTGGCTGGACCATCGTTGTGCTGCTGATCACCGAGTGGTGGCGCTTCGTCAATAATATGTGTCACTATTAACTGACTACAATCATCTACTATAATTTGCAGGTTGTTCTCTATCGAAGATAAAGCTCGTGTATAATTGAAAAACTGCACGTGCAATTTCCACAAGAGTGCAAACGCAGCAAGCGAAGCCTAGTTGTAATGTAATGCGTAGCCTTGCTGAGAGCTGGCACAGATAAGCCAGTCGCTGAGAATGACGCATTAAATTTTATGATTAGGCGAATGAATCACAACTGAAGCAGCGCCACCATACATCCGTAAAGAGGATCACGTTCGGGCAGTGTATCGCAGTTTGCAGTATAGTAGATTCACCTATTTGTGTGCAGAGAATTACAGTGCCGACATTATCTTCGAAGCTGGTAGCTGTTCATAGTCAGCACTGTATGTATAGCACAGTGCCGACATTATCTTCGAAGCTGGTAGCTGCTCATAGTCAGCACTTCATAGACAGCTGTAAACAAACGGTGAGATGGTTAAGCAGGTCAAACAAAAAACCCCATGAGCGGCATACGCTTATTGCTGCTGCTGTTGATGAAATGATTAGAGCTAGTCAAAAAGTTACAACTCATAAAATCTAAGTTACAGAATGGTGCCATCAGCCAGCCATGCACTGCGGTAAAGTTTGTGTGTGTGCGCAGCCTTTGCTGAAAAATCGCAAGCGAACGCCTTGGATTTCTTTCATAGCAAGTATTTTTTCTTCAGCAAATCTCCCGTGGGGACCCAGAAAAACATCCAAAAAAATCCGTTGGGAAATGTTGGGAGGTTTAGCGTACAGCCCGTATTTGTCGCCATATGATGATCACATGTTTGCATCGCTTTAGAAAAAGTCTGCAAGGAAAGCGTTTTCTGAAATGCGTGTTGCACTAACGGACACGGCCTTTAGATGTGTGCCGAAACGCGTCAGATTTACCGCGCCACTACCGGCGTTACCGTCTAAAACTCCTGATTTTCGATGTCTTGAAAACTCAAGCCTCTGAAAGCAGCCTGTCTTAAGCTTCGCTCCAAGCGTAATTTTACCAGGATGAGTGTATTTGTTGTAGTGTCCATTACCCCCATGGCTGGCCGGCTATAGTTACGAGTTCGCCATTCTCTCGCTCAAGCAACACACGTCCTCTGTCTGGCTCGCACCAATGACTACTAACTCATTGATTCTCATGCCTCCTTCTATACTCACAGATTGCCCGCGTAGTTAGTGATTTCCCGCGTCTTCTCTAGTAAGCTGGCATCTTCTATTTGGCGCCAAGCTTGCTTCGCCATTGCCGCCAACCGAGCCTGTCTATGCCTGCGCTGCTTAACGGACACTGCTATCCTACAAGTGTATTTGTTTTTCTCAATCTGTTTATCATCGTGCCCAGTTGACCGATTAAGACCACACCCATCAAACGTCCGGTTCAAACATAACGCCGTGAATCCTTTTAAGATTGAATGTATTGAGCAGCATGAAGTTCAGCTGGCTTCCGAGCCAAAGCGAAGTGAAGTGATGAAATATAAGAGACTATAACTCGCCAAAAAGATCAGCACAAGCGTAATAGGATGTTACTCTAGGTCAAGCAAGGGTCTTCGTTGACTGCGTGAAGGCGTTCGACAAATCTTCTCACAAGCTGATTCTTCTGATTGAGATCCTTTGACAAGAGAGAGCGGTAGAGTTTACTACACATTATTTCTATCTTGTTTGTGAAACAACTGTCGCAACTGGTTGAAGGGACATTGTATAACCTACAACGTTACGAACCCAAGCACGACCTTCTGTTTACCTGTTTTCCGTCACCCACCGTAACCTCTCTGTGATTGGCAGGATCACCACCACCACCACCACTATGGTGGTCAATCAATTTGATCAGAGCTAGAGCCAAGCCTATGGTGGGCTCCGTTGTGTTCTGAAGCGCTGCCTGTTCTGAAGGATGTGCCTCCTTTTTAAGAGTCTTATCTCTACTTGTTACTGTTTTCCTAAAGGTGCACTATGAAGCGGCTTACTTAAGGTATAGTTAAAAAACGAATACAAACCTGTCAATCGTATTCTTTGCATGGAGCCTTTATTGATAATGATGTTTGAAAACTTGTGCGTAGTATTTATTTTAAACAAAGAACAAGGTTGGCTTCTTGCGGTAATTATATATTGTATCTTTTAGCGACGAAGTTAGGTGATGCGCATTTAGCCCTTGATTGAACCACGGTTTGTGGCACACTCGAATGAAGGAGGAACGTTGGAGAGAAAAGTTGCGGCTGCCACAGAGACCTGGTTAGTATTCTATTTTACGATTGTTGAAATGCTTGTTGGTATTCTATTGTATCTAACGGTTGTGATGCACTATAACCATATCTGGAATTAGTGCCCATTAAGTGTTGTTTATCAAATGTAGATTTTCTGAATTTTAAGGCTTCGACTGAACTTCACAAGACAACAGTAGATACTTTTGATTGATTGTATATGTATACACACATACGTAGTGGTTTTATAAGTGTATGTATACGTCTTGTAGTAACTGTTGTAATTATAGTTTCTCGTTTGTGTTACAACTTCATAGAGCCACACGGCTTGTGCGAAGCATATGCACAAGTTACAGTAAGATTGTGTACATTATCACCGTAGTATTATTACAGTTATTGATATTTATATTCGTCATATTTATTACACTCATATTGCGTATGCATATAATATATACAAGTATACAGTTGTCAGCTAATTGTCGAGGTGAGAGGCATTGAAAACATCCAGGTCTCCAATCTCTCGTCGGACTTATTCAACTTTACTTTCCCATTCCGAGATAAAACTCTAAAATGGTAGTGTAAGGGTCGTCTCCACCCTCAATCGAATTATCTCAACAACCGGTGCACAGCCTGACATTAGGTACACAAAGCGGCTCCTTGCCCGCATTGACAAGCAAAGTACTTGCTTCACGCACATTGTGAAACACCTCTCAAGCAAACCAAAGTTTGCCCAACTAAGGTGTTCCCATACTCTGCCAAGACCATACATCAGCATTGGAACAATCTTGAGTCTCGGACAGTCGCCGGACGTCGCCTACCTCTCTATAAAGAGAGATTAGAGCTGTGTACACTGTCTCGACGATGTGAGCAGGGAAGGTCGTCCCAGTATAATGGAGCTGTAGTCCCAGAAACTAGAAAGAGCTGACGAATTTCAAGGATTGGCCACCGCAACCTATAACGTCTTTGGCAGTCAATCGACCTCCTCTTCTGAATTTCACAGACTTGGTCTTCATGGGGTTTATTTCCAGCCCCCTCCTGAGGCAAGGAACACCTCTGCCAGAGAAGTGATGCGCTTGACGGCACCCAAGTCGTGATGAGCGACCACTATGTCATCTGCGTACATCACAACTCTGGACTTCTGAAATTCCCGTCGAATATAACCGACAAAATCGGCAAGCAGAAGATTGAAGAAGACGCAGCTCGGTGGATCCCTTTCTGGGTTCCCATATTTTGCCTAAGCTCTAACACTTCCTGACAACAATTATTTATATATTCAACTTCAACTGTTCAACTGTTTGTTTATTGACATTTCTTGTAGATAATTGCACACATTAATTTCAAGCTCCATTAAGCACATAGCTTGTTCGGAGCCCCTTTTATGAATAACAATGTATAATTTATATATAGACTATCTACATATTTCACAGGCATGGTTTAATTAGACGCAACTAAGATGAGTTAGTGCGTTCTCGCAGCGTTTTTGAATTAACTAAACGATATACGTGTCCTAGTATCACTAGGGTACTTGCTCTACAATATTGCACGTAAATTACAGAGTGCAAACATCTTTGTTTGTTAAACTACAGAGTGCCTCCTACTCGTGGATAGCCTCTTCTTTGTAATTTCGACCTGTTCCTTTTCTAAACCCATTACTAATTCTAACACCTTCCCTGGTCGCTTTGCCCCCTTCTAAGCTCTCACACTCCTCAACTAAATGATTTACCGATTATTCTTCCTCTCTGCATACCGACAAACCATTGCTTCTAACTCGTCATATCCTGTCAGCTACACGCTCGAGTTGAACATATCTGCTCTCGCAACCGCTAACAGCCCACTCCCGCTTGTATTATCGGATAACCATTTTACTCCACCGCTCTCTAATTTCCTAATCCCGTATTCTTCCTTTAAACTTATTTAGTAGTAGTAACTTCTGTGTGTAAGTTACCGTCTACCCTACGTTTAATTTATTTATTTGCCCACTGAATATATTAGTGTTTGTTTATTATTGAATGCTGAGTTCTATCTCTTGCCGCAAATTCTAGTCTTGTAGGTCATGATGTTTTTACGCCCATTGCTTTTTAGCCCCTGGATCTGTTCTTAACTCGTCGTGCTAACATGTAATGCTCTAATTCTACTACTATAGGCCTCACGTTACTTTGTAAATCACTTTAGATAAATTCTGACATCCTCCCTCTCCTTCAAGACTTCAATCTTCCTCTCCTTCAACTCCCTATTACAATTAAAAAGGCGCACCAATAAAAACCTAAGTACTTCTCTCTGAATCGCTTCAAATTTTCTCTGTGCGCTTGGGCTGTGTACTAGATCAGCTTTTGCAAAGGTCAGCCCTGGCACAAACCTTGCCTATCAAATGTTTCTTGCGACCACATATCTTTTTTTTTTATTTGTTCTTTTATATTAACCCTAGCTTTAACTAAACATCCTTAATGTGCAATTCTGCTTTTTTTTCAAAATAGGTCAGACACAACAATACCCGTATGTTTAAGGGAATATAGAAGAGAAGTGTGATAATTAAAGTATCCCAGAGTTTGACTGTAAGTCCTGAAAGGAGTCTTCTTTCTTGAGTACTCCCGGCAGAGCAGGAGCGAATCTATTTTGTAAATAGTAATAATAAGAATATCCGGAGGTTAGACAAGCCTGCTACAATTAAGAGGCCATGATTTAACGTACGTATCAGTCAGAGATTGACTACTTAATGCCGGGCACAGCCCCCAGTGCATCTTTCTGAGCCGCTTAAATATAGCAAGCAGTACGTGATTTCCTTTCCGACCACCCACGGTAGGGTGATACCTAAAACACATTAGATGAATATTCATATATGCATTTTCATGCAATGTGTTTAGGTGGAGCTTTTTGGCTTTGTAGCTCTTTTACGTGTGCTTTTCTATCAACAAATTCTTGTGGCAGCGTGAAATGATCAAACATGCCCTGTACGCAGTGCAAAAGAGTGGACTCCCTAGAATGCTGATAAGCAACTCTTTCGAAAAGATCATGAACACAAAGGGAAAGCTGAGGGACAGCTCAACTGATAACAGAAATAATCATAGAACAAGCCGACGATCAACGCTAAAGAAGCAGTTAGAAGGGTCTCCGAGTGACTGAAAAAGTAATGCACAGTTAGTTCCCGATCGTGTCGAAGATAACCCTCCTATCAATTTGAGGTGATTTAGTTACATTCTATGCCATTCTCTGTCTCCTACGAGCTGGAATCGCCACCAGGCATACCTTCAATGCACCGAGAGCCGGACATGTTGATATGTCTAGGGTTTCCCCAACAGTCCATGTGGCAGCATGGCCGCTGACTTTCAGCGGCGGTTATGTTTATCGTGTCTATTCTCGTCGAACAGCGTTGAAAGAAAATTCGATCAACAACTAGGACGAAGACGATGGGGAACTGGCGACACTCCGGTATATATATACCATAACTTGCACGCGCCCCCCCCCCTTAGACCACTCCGCCCGTAAGGCTTAGTCACAAGGTAAAGAGAAAAACGACTTCCATCCTGCCCGATTATCTCTGATGGCTTCTTCGGGTCTGTGTGCATGAATGTATGCTCAAAGAAACAAAGCGATCAGTCGGTATCAGATAAGTCAGATAATTAATAAGTAACTCAGTAATTGTGACAAGCAAACAACTGCTATGCGACCTTTCACAGCGATCTGATTTGCCATAAGCGACCATTTTCTCTTCAACAGCTCATACGCGGTCGTCAAATCTAAATTCGACTAGTTTTTTTGCGCACATAGGCCATAAGGGAACTTCCGATATACTTTGCTGCAATGCATTAGTACTGCTGATATCGTTTTCAACTGAGCTATTTTGAGCACCGTTGACGTAGAGATGGCAGAATCTACAACTTTTTCTCTGTATCTCGATAAGCAAGAGAATAGCGTATACTATTAGCAACTATTAGCATTTATTTACTTATCGGTCGATATATATATATATATATATATATATATATATATATATATATATATATATGGTTGCATATGCACTATGGTCATTTGCGTTTTATCCTTCCTAGTATGACACTAAATAAAGTTGGCGGAAGTGTTACTTCTACTCTATTTTGCCCTATTTGTTTTTAAACATTTCTTTTCTAACAGCTATTATATAAATAATATATATATATAAATATATATATAAATATATATATATATTTGACGGTGGCGTGGTGGCTTAGGTCTGCGCCTCGCAACCGGATGAGACACATAGGTGCACGGGTTCGAACCCCACCGTTGCACATTTGTATTTATGGGGGTCCGTCTATGAAGCAATGTGAAAAACAGTTCCGTGGACGTTAAATCTTGGCTGAGGGTCAGCCCGATATATATATATACATATGTATGGATATATTGTAAACAGCAACCGCTTCGACATAAAGTCATTAACGAACGAAGCAACTACAGGAAATGTCATGATCAAACACGTTGGCGACGCATTCATTCATCCATTCGTCCGCTTGTCGGTGTGTCTGTTTGTCCATCCCGTCGGGAGGACGGGAGAGGCATTTAGTTGTTTGAGTACCACCGTAAGATGAAAGCAAGATGGCGAGTAGTTTGTCGTTCATTCACTAGGCCGCCGCCGCCGCTGTTTTTCTCCTCTTTTCGTCTGCTATGGCGGGCGGCCTCTGTTTTGGCGACCTGTGATTGATGGGAGCCGCTGTCGTCTGCTTTTTTGTCGTCTGCAATGGCGAGCGGCCTCTGTTTTGGCGACCTGTGATTGATGGGAGCCGCTGTCGTCTGCTTTTTTGTCGTCTGCAATGGCGAGCGGCCTCTGTTTTGGCGACCTGTGATTGATGGGAGCCGCTGTCGTCTGATTTTTTTCGTCTGCAATGGCGAGCGGCCTCTGTTTTGGCGACCTGTGATTGATGGGAGCCGCTGTCGTCTGCTTTTTGTCGTCTGCAATGGCGAGCGGCCTCTGTTTTGGCGACCTGCGATTGATGGGAGCCGCTGTCGTCTGCTTTTTCGTCTATGTCAGTCTGTAGCGCTATGTTTTGCTCTATATAGCTTGCCTCTCTTTCTCTCCCCGCACCTCTCTTTTGTCCCGCATCTCGTTCTCTCCCCCAATCGCTCTCTTCCCTCACTCTCACTGTATCGGTGTGTCAATAGAATGTCGGCCAAATCATCTCTGTCGGCTGTTCGTCTAACGAGAACTGGTGAAGGTCTGGATGTGATCCGTCTTATGTGTGTGATTGGTGGTGTTTTGCTGGATGGATACTGCTCGTACCAAGTGTTTGCTAGCATTTGAGCTTGGGAATAGCCAGTAGTGAGTAAGTAATAATGCTTCGTTCGCAATGCCGCAAACACCCGTATTTCCGAATAGTGCCGATTGTGCACCAGCAGTGTTATCGTCGTCGTCGTTGTCGTTGAGTGTTACGAGGAGTCCAGCGCAGCGTTTCTTTCTCGACTCGACGAAGGGTCGAAACAGCAGCTGTTTATTTGTCGGTGTCGTCTGTCCAGGCCGCCGACGTGTAGTGTAGAAAGGAGAGGAATCAATCAATCAATTAATTCAATCAACAATCAACAGGGTGCTTGCTGACTGGTCTGTCTGCCCCCTGGCGGCGGCGGCGATCAGTAAGCAGTTAACCATTGGCTGTAGGTGTTGGTCGATTCGGTCGGGTCAATCAACCGAATACTGAATTCCGTCCAGTGTTAGGGACCAACCAATCCGATGTTCTTTCTGCTCGATTCGTGGCCGTAGAACAGACCTTCGGCTGTTGCTAGAATTGATTGAGCAGGTGTCGTCGTCGTCGTTGTTGTTTTTATTACTGCTGCTGCTGCTAATGCTGGTATTGTTGTTGCTATTATTGTTGCTGCCGCTGTTGATGTGTTGATGTCATTCATTATTCATTTGTTGCTTTGGCTGCTGCTGCAGCTGCTGTTTCTAATTCTGCTCTGAGTCTGCTATCATTGGTGTTGTTTTGTAGCTTAACGCTCTGCTGAGCTATGCTGCAATAACATCGACAACAACAGCAACAGCCGCAAAAAACGCGTACACATCAAATACAATTACTGCTGTCATTCTTCGTTTGCGTTTTTATGCAACATTTTGAAAGTACCTGATGCACCTGCGTCGCTGGCATATATAGCAGCTGGCGGCAGCAGCAGCAGAAGCAACTGCGGCAAGCGTCGTGGGACTGACATTCTAGTTTTTTTTGTTATTTTTTGTTTGCACTAGCTTTTTTGTCTCACTCATGCCTACCTGCCTAAAGTAAGACCTAACTTGTCTCCTCTTCTCCACGCGCCCAGGCCCCGGAATTGCGCGGCAGCGACGGCACTGGAGTTCGACTCACTGTGAATGACTGACTACAGTCTCGAGACCGACAGAGACCCTCAGTTTCGGCAGTCGTTAACCGACTCAACCGACAATCGACTACGAACATCACGAAGGCGAACGAATCCCAAAACGACAACCACCATCATGTTAACTGATGATGAGCCGTTGTTTTGTATGGAACCTTTCGGTTGAGTGCAGAACGCGCGCTCTCTCTCCTTCTCTCCTCTCTCGCACTTGCTATGAGGTCGTACAAGTTCCCGCTTCCTATAACGAGTTTTGCAAGTAGGTAGGTGCAGCAAAGAAGAAGACCTCCTAACCAACCCCGCCTAACAACTGCCATTGCAGCTGTATAGGACCGGAGCTTCTGTTTGACTGTCTTTGTTTCTGTCTGCCTGCCAGCTGATCATACAGGTTGTGTGTAACCCGACGAGTGACGTGACGTAATTGTGCAGCAGATCAGCTGAACTATGTGGGGAGAGTGGTGAAGGTGAAGTCGACTCGAAGAGCTCGAAAGAATTTTCTGTGAGGCCATCGAACACGTGCGAACGCAACAACGAGCGGAACAAGTAAAGGGAAATTAATAGAGAGAAAGACAGATATATCAGTCAATCAGTCCATCGTCAGCTGAAGTTTTCTGCATAAAGATGGTGGTGTTGACCCCGCTGGTTGCCGAATAGTGGCTGTTTGATCGGCCGGACCACGATGACTTCAGATCGGCACCGTACACGGCCTCCTTCCAGAGGCCCCTGAAGGCCGCGCAACTCTATAAGCACCTTAACCCCTTTGGCGACGAGGTCGAAGAAAAAACCGCCCCTCCCTCGTTGAAGAGCAGAACAAGCAGTGGCTGAGGTCGAGCGGCTGGCTGGCTGGCTGGCTTGAGGTCAACAGTGGAACGTCGAAGAGTGAGGATGATTGTGTCGGAAATTGAAGTGCGGAAGAATGTTAAGATCCCCCCCTTCGAAACAGCACCGTGAGCTACTGTAGCCGAGCGTGTTGTTAGTGTGAATGTGAGTGCTAGCCGTGAGGAATCGTAACAGGGATACAGTGGAGTAACAACAACAGGTGCGGGGTGAGTGTAGGGAGAGCGATTCTTCGATTCAATCCGATCCGGATTCAGCCCCACCCCACCCCAACCCCCCGTCGTAATGGACGGCGGCATCGATCAAGGGCTGCATGACGGCTGCGAGGTCGACACAGAGTCTGACCAGCAAGAACAACAACCGTATACAGGACAGCCGGATAAATACGGCTTTTTCGGCTCTCAACATGCCACCACCGATGTCAGGTAGGCTTTCGATGAGACCGCGATGCAAACACGCGCGTGATGACACCTCACGGTATACGGATGCTAACAGCCGCGCCTCTTCATCAACATCCGTGTATCTCGTTTTTTTTTTCTCTCTTTCTCTAAAGAGCAACAGACATCCCAGAGCTCACCCCGATTGGATTCTTCAACGTCTCTTCTTTGGGATTCGTTTAACATTATTGATTTCATCATCATCATCATCATCTTTATTTCACTCATAATGATTATGCACATAACATAGGCAGAATATACAGATTATACAATTATACAGTCAGCTCGTGCTCGCGGCTTATGTTATTCGAGAGAGGCAGTGCAGTGATCTCTTTGCAAGAGCCGGACAGTCGCCGGACGTCGAACAACACCACTACTGATTTATGGTACGCCTGCATACTGAATGCACTTGAAGAAAATAAACTCGGTGGTGCTTTATATTCCTATTGGTTTATATTACTGTAGCAAGGAAGATTAACACGTCCACAGCAAGCACTTTTGATCTATCTGCCCGGACCAATAAAGAAGGACGGACGAACTATTCCGGGCGCTGCAGTCAACATCTTCACGAATTCACGAAAGACTACTTGATTGTTGGCTGAACGCCATATCGTACGTTCGCCACTTGTTGCACAAAGTAACTAATGAATCAAGTTGTTAATTGGATAGATATCTGGCAATTAACTGGCCGGGTGTCTATGTAGTAACCGAACTGATTCAGTTCGTACTCTTATCTGGTTGCTGGCAACTACAACAAAAACGAAAAACTGGCTGATTAACCTGCATGCAGCCTATAGGAACGCGTTCACATTTGTTCGTGGCCACCACAGACGTTTGCCCTTTGTAAGAGCCGCAGTCATTTAAACTGAGCAGAGCTCATTTTGTTCATGTGCAACGTTTGTAGTTCATAGTCGTTAATAAAGTTGCATTTCTAATATACCTAATTCCATTCGTGTTTTTTGTTTGTTATCATTATCCTTTTTTGCCCCTCCCGGCTCGTTGCGACCTATCGTGTGTTGGGTTGCTCGTTTATCCGGTATTTTTCGTTTTTGTTTTTTTTCTTCTAATAATTCCGTAGTTGCGCACAATCCCTTTCCATTATTTCCATTATCCCTTGTTTTTCCGTTGCTGTTTGCCCGATAATCCGCCGATTGCGACAAATTTCAGCAAATTCACTTTGGCCATCCGACGAATTGCCGTCAATTTCCTAGTCGATTCGGCGATCTTGTATGCGAACCTGTGACCTCCGTGCGCGGGGCAAGGCGGTGTCATCTCGACATGAGAATCGACGCTGTTTCTCTGGTTTTTGTTTGTTGGTATTGTCGTTTGTGCTCATGACACTAGTGGTAGTGGATTGTACTGTGGTGGTTGTGTGGCTCGGGTGGTGAATGGTCTATTTTGCTGTGACCACCGATCGAGGTAATGTTGCATGCGGCTTCTGATGATGACGGTGGTGGTGGTGGTGGTGATGGCGACGATGCGGGCTATCGTGATGTTGTTGTTGCTGCTGGGGTGGTTTCTGCTGCTGTTGTGGTTGCGGTTGTTGCTGAGGTCAAGCAGATGGGCGACAAGCAGGCGACGAGGAGCGCAACACACCACTATTTCTACCGCTACAACCGTTGCTGCAGTGTTTCCCAAAAGACACTTCCTGTATACAGTTTGCGGTTTGCGATTAAGGAGGGCAGGTCGTCGTAGTTGTTGTGGTCAGAATAGTGGTTGTAGTTTCGAGTCCATCGTGAGAATGGACTTCCCGCTTCGTAAGGACTCCAAGACTTCCACTTTGCGGAGGAAAACGGCGACCTCCTTTCCGTCGCCTCCTGATGTCTAACAGGTTTCGAAAAGACGCTCGACAATCAACGCAATTCAGCGGAATTTAATGGAATAGTGAGGTTTTCCGCAGGTGTCCGCGTAGAAAACGCTATCTGAAGAATTAAAACAAAATTTAAGGAGGTTTTAATTATTTCTTCTCTGTTTTTAATTCTAGACAATCCTCCGTCCCCTACGGGCTTGGAACATAACCTGAGACATATTTCATTGCTCCGAGGGCCGGACATGTTAAGATATCCAGGGTTTCCTCAACAGTCCTTGTGGCAGCATGGCCGCTGACACTTCTATTCTCAATGAGCATCGCTCAAAGAAAATTCGATCAACAACAGGGAATCGAACCGGCGACACCCCGGTAGATAACAACCAAGACTAGCGCACTAGTCCCTTAGACCTCACCGCCGCATAATATCTGCATCGCCGTTTAACCGCCATCAAGAATGCTCTTAACGTGGGGACCTCCGTGGAGAGCCATATTCGAGACTCTTAACAGGCCCCGTCTCACCGTATTTTCTTAGAACCATATCCGACCACCTACCTTAGAGCGGACAATTCAGTCCCAAAGGACGACTTTTAGTATAACTGCAGGGAATGCCGCAAGGCTCCATACGTGGCCTCCTGCTACGGAAAATAGCATATGACGACGTTCATAGTGCGGCTGGGATGTCTTTCTCCCGAAGCAGACTTTGTTGCCTACGCAAATGATCTTGTCTTCACCGTCCAGGCCCAGACACCACAGCAGCTGGCGTTCCTCACTCGACGCGGAAGGCGGAGCTTGCACTTTAACTAACACAGTAAGGTACCTCGGAGAATTTCGTTACCGGGGTCTCCGAGGTATCTCTCATTTGAGCCTGGCGACAGAAAAAACTCTTACAAATGATAATGACTTTAGACGCCTCATGCGTAACACATTTGAGCCCCGGCACGGCACTTAAAGCGCCACATAATTATGATTGTGGCCAATTTCGCTCGTTTGTACGCGGCTCCGATCTGGCCCTTTGACACTCTGGTAACCGCAACGAACCGGAATCGGCTGCGCCAGGCTTAACTAGTCGGAGCTCTTAGAGTGATCTTAACCGTAGTGCGCAATGCTGTTACTGCCGATCAATCGTGCAGCGGCAATTTCTTGGGATTTAAAGGCGGAAGAGCGTCGCCGCCCGTGGGATGACCCTATACACACGAGCGGGAAGACGAGCGGCAGCATAGCATTACCTTATGGCAGGAAGAGTGGTACGGCCTAGAGGAGGTGTTTCAGGCGCCAGTCTCCGCAATCCTATATTAAACACTAAACACAGGCTAAATCGAACCTGGGGAGATCTGATTCTACCACCCTTAATTTTCCACACCACCCAGGTCCTGATGGGTCATGGGTTTCTTTCAGTCCTACCTGTTTAGGTAGGCTTCTATCGCCCCACGTCGTCCACTACGGCGTTGGACTCGAGAACGCCCTCAGAACACACGATCCTGGGATGTCCAGCATGGGCAAAGCAGCACGTCTCCGAGACGTGTTTGACAAGAAGACATTTTTATGACGACATTGAGGCCAGCCCGAGGAGGTAATAATTGCTCGAAATGAGTGTGTGCAAGTTAATGCAGGACAGGTCTCTGCTTCAGTGGCACGAAGCAACGATAATTTTTCAAGACTCACGACCAAGCCCGTGACCACAGCAGCACCATGCGCATTTACAGCAGCATTTCGGCTAAGACACAAGTGTCTAATGTGTCTAACTTAACTTTCCCTGATTTGTTTTACTTAACTTCCCTAGTGTGTCTTAGTTAACTTTCCCAGATGTGTCTTACTTACTTTCCCTGGTGTGCCTTAGTTAACTTTCCCTGATGTGTCTTACTTAACTTTCCCTGATGTGTCTTACTTAGCTGTTGCCCTCCCGATTATCCGAAGTGTTTGGGTAGGCGGTTGCCGGTACACGACCGTTTTTTACTGGATTGCAGCTCCACACTTGCAAACGAGAGTTTTCCTCCAAGTAGTATCAGTATGTGTGTGAAGCACATTTTCCAGTTGCCCCTCTAGGAATACGCAGAAGAAGAAGAAGAAGAGGAAAAAATATAAAATTACAAATTCAATTTATTAATTTATAGCAGTAGTAGCAGGCAGTGCATTATAGTATGACTCTGTAATTACAGTGGTCGTAACATTTGCCTTATCTAAGAGCTGATATCGGCTCGGTTGCCACCGCCGCACTGGTGCGGTCGGTGGGTATTTGACGAATATCGTTCGTTGTCATTTCAGACGTATTTTATATGATATAATAAAATTACAAATTTAACTAATTTATAGTAGCTCTAGTTGTAGTCGCAGATGAACCAATAACAGCTGTAGCAGACGTTAAAGTAATAGACGTTCAACTGCATGCTATGCTACTAAAGACAATGCTTAGCACAACAGTAGCCGTAATGGATCATGTGCACCACAAAAACTTCATAGCGCCGATTATCGATCGTGCAGCGTTTTCACAACGCGCTGCCAATGTGTTCAGGCGAGCGTATGTCGCGCCGCCGCTAAAGCGATGAATGGATGAAGACATTACGGTATTGTTGCGGTATTGACGTCATATTGACACATGCCGCATGTATAGTTGGCAGCTGAATTCAGTGGTGTTGTCATTACTACTGTTGTTGTTGTTGTGGTCGTCGTCGTCGTTGTTGTTGTTGTTGTTTTTGTTGTTGTTTTACCGCATACCGCTTACTTCTGGCCGACCAACAAGCATTTTCTCAAGTTTACTATTTCTTTGCTTTGAATTGGAGAAAGTAAACAGAAAAAGTTACAAACGTATAACATCTAAATCTAGCGTGACGGGCACGCTTGCGATCGGTCGATTGGGCCGACACGCATCCGGTCAGATCTCAGTCAGATGCCTCGGGTGTTGACGCCGCCGCCGCCGCTTGGTTCATTTGCGCTTGTTCTCCTATTTAGCATGTGTTCGAGTGGGCCTGATACAGATGCTGATATTGTTGCTTGTTGGCGATATATTCATATGATGTCGGTATCAATAGTACGCTTCATCGTCATCATTATTGCCGTCGACATTATTACTAATGTTGTTCTTGTTATTTTTGCTTTAAAATCGATGTATCTATATATATATATATATATATATATATATATATATATATATATATATATATATATATATAGATATATATATATATAGGTTGTATATGGGCGTTCTAGTCTGTGGAATTTTCTTGCTTTAAAGCGACAGTAAAATTACAGAAATAACGGCTGATCGGATATCGCTTTACAGAATGGGCGAACATGAAATGTCTACTAAGAGGACAGTTAGTTTCTTTCGAACATGCTGGCATGCTCGATGTCTCGTAGGTACAACAATAATAATAATAATAATGACCCCCGTAATGGCACACACGTTCGCAGGGACCCAAATGTCATGGTCCGAACGTGAATGATTGATTACATTGAATACATTTATGGATGCTTCTACAATAATAATAATAATAATAATAATAACGTAAGCTTGTTGCGTAAGGTTGCATTTGTCTATGCCACTCCGAGGAGGCACCTCGCTTCTTGTTGTTGTTGTTGTTGTTGTTGTTGTGGCGATCGTGTTTTCCAGTGCTTTTAGCAACAGTACTAATCATAGCAGCAGCAGCAGCATCAGTAGCAGCACTAACTTGTCGGCGGCGTCGGCGGCGGCCAATCGAAGACATGAGGGAGAGTAGCACGACGAAGCAGCACCCAAGAGGATGGACGTCGTCGTGCGTTACGCTCGCGGCCGCATTCTGAGTCTATTGCTCTTTGCTGCTCTTACTGGTCTTCTTTACACTCCTCCTCCTCCTGTTGTTATTGTTGTTGTTGTTGTTGTCCATTGTTTGCCTAGCGGTACGCACGGTGTCTAGTGTTGACACTAGAGCAGTCAGTATCTAGCTAGCTGGCTGGCTGGCTAGATCGTTCGATCGACGTTCGCCTCCTCCTATCGCCCCTTCTATCTGCACACTGCAACTCGATTGATGATGAGATGCTGTTGTTCTGCTTGCGACAAGGCGACATCCACCATTCACCATTCACCACTGACAGACAGGTGGGTGACTAGCTAGCCAGCTAGCTTCCCTGGTCACGACGTAAGACAGTCGCTATCGCCATCATTTCTTTAGATAGAGTGGTCGTGGGCGGGGTGAACATATACGTCGTCGACTCCGGCAGCGGCGGCGTGGTGGTGGTGACGTTATGGCGGAGATTTGCTACAACAACTGCTTGGTCGATATCGGCGCATGCGGCAGTCGTGGGTTCGATCACCCGTACAGCACCACCAGCATAGCGACGCATAACAACGGCCAGATCGGGCCGGCCGCATCTGACCGCCGCCGCCACAGCATCATCATGCAGCAGGCGTTGCGGCCGTGCAGCTGCAACCCGGTCGTAATCCAAATCGTAAGGCAATAGACTCGTGTGTCATTCAAGACTCGTATACAGCTATTGTCTCAGTTAACATACGCCCGAGGTGTGACATCGGTCGGTGGCGCCGGCTCCGATTGACCGTTGATTGACCGTTGATTTTCCGTCGAGTAACCGTTGATTAACCGTTGATTGACCGTTGATTTTCCGTTGATTAACCGTTGATTTTCCGTTGATTAACCGTCGATTTTGTCGGTCGTGAAAAAGTAGTTGGGACTATATTATACCGAGCAAGGTGGCTTAGTGGCAAAGCCTTTGCCTTGCATTCGGGGGAGGACTGGGTTCGAAACCCAGACCGGCCACTCTTAAATTGGTTTGCATGGTTTCCAATTTAGACAAGGTAAATGCCGGAGTGGAGTAAACTTAGCCATGACATGAAAAATCCGTACACGGGCAATTGCCTTACGGGAAAAATCTAAAAAAAAAATATATTGTTGTTTGTTACGTCGCGGCGTCGGCGTTGACGGCTACGGCATTCGTGATCGTCTGCGTCTGCATTTTTAGATGACTTTTTTGTTTCATACACTGCTTACCTTCTTCAGGGTCAGCTTTGGTTGGCGGCGGCGGCGGCAGCAGCACACACACACGCGCACTATTCGATTGACAGCGTCTGCCACCAATCACGACCTTGCAGGGTGCAAGAATGCCTCGGAATTGAATGTGTTTAGCTGCATGGCGCAAATCATGAGAGCCAGCTGAGTGGATGATTGACACAGACGGACACGTTGATTCGATCCGGATCGTTTTGCTCGAAGTCGGCTGGCATAGGCACAAACTGGGCGTTTACATTTTGTTCTGTCTTGATCCGAACCTTTAAGTGATATTACAAAAATATATATTCATATCAATATATAAAAAAAAAAATATATATATATATATATATATTTTGATATGTTTGAAATGGTTATGTATCATGTTATTCGTCAGGTTTGCCTGTTATCTTGTCGAGTGAAAGGTTATGTCTATGCTATCGCAACGACATAGACGATTTTTTACCGGCACTTAATTAAACGTTTCATTCATGCATATAGCCAGTCACCGAGTTATCCAGCATACTATATCTATCAACATAATCCGTAGAAAATGCAGGCGGATGAAATTTGTGCTACTATATGTATGGATTATTGGGAGAATTCCCCAAAGCGTTCATTGGACAGAGAATTATTATTATTATTATTATTGACACGTAAGAAATGGATAATCAGAATGACCGATTGACATACTATAATGCAAACGGCTGAATTTGCAATTTTGTTTTGTGTGCCTAGCTTCGCGTCTAGGCCGTCTTGTTTCACATAGCCCGCGTGTCATCAAAGCGATTTTTGTAGAAAGCCTCTCTGGCTAGGCAAGTATCTCGTAAATACCGCTTTTGAGAGCATAAGTACGCCATTTTTTCTCGGGCGTCAAATGCTGACGATACCTTTCGTAAAGCTTGATCAGCGTGTGCCTTAACCGACACAGTTCATATTTATTATTAATATTATTATTATTATTATTATTATTATTATTATTATTCAGAACGACAGATTGACATACGATAATGCGAACGGCTGATTTTGCAGTTTTGTTTTTGTGTGCCTAGCGTCGCGTCTAATTGGACAACACATTTTGATGTCGTCTTGGCTTGTAGAGAAAGTTGTCTAAAATCCTAACAATGACTGCAGCTAGCAGCATATCACCATCTCATGCGCTAGAGTCAGCATAACATAACACGCTGTTTTGTCTACGTACAGAGTGGAAAAGATTACACACAGGTCCTGTATTGGCTTTATCATATATATATATATATATATATATATATACAATATTGTGATGATTTATTAATCATTTACAATACGTTTGCACACTCGGCAGTGCTCGCCTATATATATATATATATATATATATATGTTCGTGTTTCTCAAGAGACAAGACGTGTTTACACTGCGTGAGAGAATTACCCTCTCGACGTCTCTGGGCATTGTTTTTATAGCGTCTTTTGCGACTTCCTAGAAGAGTTTTGCTCTATTCGTGTACATTTAGTATTGTGGTGTACACGTGACCAAAGCACAAGTGGCAATGTTCTTACGGCGATGTTCTCTAAGATATAGTGCGACTCGACGTCATCTCGACTCGAGAGAACAACTGGTTGGTTGGCCAACGGTCGATGGATCGATATGGGCTTGTGACCCTCGACTAACACTTTGCTTTGTCGAATAATGACCCTATGTCTGGTTAAGAGCCTACTACTTTCCCAAAGAATATTTAGGGTAGCTTATAACTACTTTCTAGGTGCGCGACGGCAATTAGTTTCTACTATACACATGTACACATGGCATTGTTTCATTCTACGTACTTTCATATGTAGCACTAATAGTAAGAACTGTACAAACGATACGTTGCTAATTTTTATTTATTATAAGATCAGCTGCTTGGTGATTGTTTGTTTGATACGTGAACAGAATTCCTTGTGGAGAATAATAGAGACCGACTGCCAGAGTTATAAATGCCCTAAATAGAATATACAGTAATTTAGCATTTGATTGTGCGTTTCTCTCGATCTCTTGTGTTTTTTTTGCTGTTTAGCTGCGTTGCACAATAGCTGTACTGTGTTCACATGTTCAGATCTGTACGAGGCACGGTTAGCGTGAAGACGAGTAGCGCTCTAACACGTGGGGTGATTAATGAGACCTTTAGCAGAGCCCTTAGGTCGTGCGGTCGTCCGTGCATTCTTGAACCCCCAGGTCTCTGCGCGGAGGACGGCAAACGTCCAGATGGTATGACACTCACACCATTCGAGCGAGGCAAAATGCTAGTTTGGGATGCAACCGTTACCGACTCCTTAGCTCCTTCTATGGTCGGTGGCGGCGCATCCGAAGCTGGTTATGCAGCCCACCTTCCGGAGACTAACAAGTTGAGAAAATACTCATCAATCTGCTATCTCCATGAATTTTGCCCTCTCGCGTTTGAAACCCTAGGTGCCCCTGGCGTTCGGACCAAGCAGCTGATCCGCAAAGTTGGGACCTTGTTAAACCTGTCATCCGGTGATAACAGGTCATCGTCCTTTTTTAAACAACGCCTGGATCTTGACATACAACGTGGAAACGTTGCCTCCGTTCGGGGCACACTCCTGAAGTGGTCTCGCCCTGGCCTCATCGAAACGGACACGTGACAGTCACAAAGCGCATTGGCTTAGCTAGTTGATGTGTGTAACATATACCTAATGTATTATACGGAAAATAAACTTTATACACGTGGGGTAGTCACGTGGAGCAGTGTTGTTGTTATTGTTGTTGTTGTTGTTGTTGTTGTTGCTGTTGTGGCAGTGGCTGTTGTTGTTTTTGCCGCCGCCGCCGCCACCACCGCCGCCGGTGTCATTACTGTCGTCATCTATCTTTCGTTGGCCATACTGTCTGGGCCCATTGTCTGAATGACCTGCGTTGTTTTTTTTTTCTATCTATCGTCCGTCCCTGTGCCCCGTCTCATTCTTCTCCGCCGCATTTCCTGTCGCGACTTTCAGCTCTTACTTTCTCGCACTGTGGCTCGGCTAGCAGGTCCTGCTAGATGTGGTGTCGTTGTCGTCGTCGTCGTCTCCGCTGCGGCAAAACAATTTAGCAAGCTTACGCTTCGTGCCGCCACGGAAGAAGCACTCTTTGAAGTGCCTGTTGTTGCTGCTGCTGCTGCTGCTGTTGCTTCGTTCATCCGTTGGGTTGTGCGTGCTTGAGCGTGGATTCGTGGCAGCTGGAAACATGGCTGCTCGAAGGGGGCCATACTTCCAGGGGCACTGGCGCGGGGGTAGGCGATCCGTTGCAGCAGCAGCAGCAGCAGCCAACGGCGGGCCCTTTATTGCATCGCGCGTCCCGGGCTCTGGCGTTATCTTCTTTCGCTGCACTGCTATACGCAGACGACGAGACTGCTGCTTTTCGCATACGGCGAATAGTAAAGTACGTACTGTGTGCCTATCCGTCTGTCCGTCTGTCCGTCTGTCTGTCCATCCGAATAGGGTTGAACTGAATGGCCGGCCGAGATGGAGCTTCCGCGGGCTACTGCTATGACTATCACTTGAGTGAAAAACGTTTGTTGCTGCTGTTGTTGTTGTTGTTGTTGTTATTGCTTTTATTGTTGTTGTTACCGTTATTGTTGTTGTTGTTGTTGTTGCTGTTGCTGATGTTGTTATTATTATTGCTGTTGCGCCTCCCAACTTTACATTGTTCGGCTGGATTTGACGCGTTTTGTTGTACTGCTTGCTGATGGTGGTGGTGGTGGTAGTGATGATGGCGGATAGAGGCCCAGCTGCTTCCACCTGAGTCGTTACTATCTCTCTCTCTCTCTCTCTCTCTCTCTCTCTCTCTCTCTCTCTATTTCTCTCTCTCTCTCTCTCTCTCGTTCTATTTTTCTTTCTTGTTTTTGCATCTTCTTCGTCGTTTCTGAGTTTTTTTTTCTTCTTCGTCGTCTTCTTCTTCTTCTTCTTTCTATTATTACACCACACGAGACAACGGGACGATAACGACACATAGAATAGCCGGCGCAACAAGATGAAGAAGAAGGGTTTGTTTATCGCTGGTGATGGCCATAGTGGTACCATAGGCACACATCAACATGATGTTGAAGATGCTGTTGATGATGATGCTGATGCTGATAGATCATGTATGATGTGATCAAGCAACACTGGTCGATGATATCTCCACTCTGAGCCAGTCGTCTTGGTCATTTATTTATTTATTCATTCGTCATTCGTCATTCGTTCATCCATCCATCATCAGCAGCAGCAACTGAGCGAGAGAGAAACAGAGTCATATGATGATAGTTGATCAATCAGTCGGCAGTCGGTCAAAATAGCCCGTGTGGCACTATACTTGACCACTGTCGGGGAGTTGTAATAAAGCTAACAAATAATAATAATCATAACAATAATAATAATAATAATAATAATAATAATAATAATAATAATAATAATAATAATATAATAATAATAATAATAATAATAATAATAATAATAATAATAATAATAATAATAATAATAATAATAACAGAAGAAGAAGAAGAAGAAGAATAGTCGTCGTCATAAGCATCACATTCATCACTACCGCCACCATTCCCGACGGTGTTGCCATCAGCATGAATGTGAGTTGCTATGTGTGACCGTCTGCAGTTTCTTTTCTTTACGTTTTGGGGAGTATTGCATCAGACCGATATGATGACGGTTTTGACAACAACAACAACAACACCATTAATAGTAGCAGCAGCAGCATCAGCGACGAATAGGTTCGTCCAGTGGCATGGTTTTCGTTTGTCCTGCTCTCGTCTACCGTCTTTGCCTGTCCTGCTGTCCTGTCCTGCGGGGGGAATGTGTGTGTGTGTGTTCGTCTTGTCCTCTGTGTGTATCTGTATCCTGCTGTCCTGTTGTCCTTTCTTTGTGAGCGGTGTGACCGACCGCTCGACCTGTGGGGGGGCGTTTTTGATTGTCCTCAATTTGTTGGTCCTGCTGTCGTTTCCTGCTGTCCTTATATCCTGCTGTCCTTATATCCTGCTGTTTTGTCCTATATGTATTATGTGTGCCTGTGTGTATACGGCTGTCTTGTCCCTTCTATCTGTGTCCTGTCGTTGTGTGGTCGTCTTGTCCTCGTCGCTCTGTGTCCTGTCTTCTCTGCAATCTGCGTGTGGGTGCGCGGCGGTTATCTGCCGCCGATCGTCTACCGAATTCTTAGATGATTATCATTCTTTCTTCTTTTGGTCGGCTATACGTCATAATATAAGGACACTTTTGCATCAGCAGCAGTAGCAGGCCGGTGGCGTGGTGCATTCGCCTACGCCTCGCGGCCGGAGGATAGGACACATAGGGTTCGAACTCCACCGTTGCACATTTGTGTTTATGAGAGTCCGTCTATGAAGCAAGCGAGAGCCAGTCCCGTGGACTTGGCTAAATCATGGCTGAGGGTCAGCCCGAAAAGATTTAGCAGTAGCAGCAGCTCTGAGAATTTGAAAGCTAGCAAAAACAAGGGGAAGACCCAGATGACAAATGTGCACCCTTGTGATCGATTCCAGTTACTGGGGCACGACGCAATGACAGTGGCACACTAACAACAGGGACATCAACAATAACAACAACAGCAACAACAACAACAACAACAACAACAACAATAATACCAACAACAACAGTGTCAATGGCATAAGGACAACGTTGATTGAGGAACCAAGAGAAGATTATCCGACGAGATACTCATCTGAACGCCCAAGCCGGCGATGAAACGCCATGTCTTCTCATTCTGAGTTTGTACTTTTTTCCACATTTTCTTCTACACGCCTCCCCGCCACCCACCTTCGCCGCCTGATCTTCTCGAGGCAATTTCCTGAAGCGTGGGGCACGTATTGTGTCGGTTGCTCGGACTAATTTCTCCTCTCAATATTCGTCGCCAACGTCGTGGTGAGGCATCTTTGCTGCGGCCATCCATCGCAGAGGCTATATCTGTGCCTCCTCTGCCTCTGCGCGATGGTGGCGTCGATGCTGGCGAACGAACGAAATTCAACTTTGCAGGTTTTGGAGGAGGCCGGCATGGCCAATGGAAGCCCAGTTGAGCGGTCAGCACGAGAGAGAAAGATAATTATCGAGCGAACGAAGGATGGGGGGGGGGCAGGGTAGAAGAGACAGAAAGAGGAAAAAATGGTAGAGATGAAATACTAGTAAGTCATAATAACACTAATTATACGAACGAACGAAGAAAAGACAGAAATAGACAGGGGCTCGGTTTAACGAAGAAACGGAGACACGAGACAACTTGGCGTCGCACGATTAGTACGGCCAACGTTACGCGAT
>QVRM01004403.1:187500-204622 GCA_003439945.1 Dermanyssus gallinae | reverse complement strand
CACTTAAGGCCTATATTTTCCTAATGAATACCTTAGTATGTAACACTACATTTATATATATATAATATATATATATATACTATGAAGTCACGACTTACAGGTTGAGCTGATCGGATTGGTCAATAGGTGTGCATGCAAGCTCGGACGGTCACGCCGAGTTTTAAAACGCAGACCCATCACAACTCATCGCATAGGGCAGATTCTGATCGTGCCATGCTGGTTTCCGTCGTATATATTTTTTCTTTTTTTTATAACTTATATGTGTACAGGAATGATTTAGTTCTCGAATAAAGAAGTCCGCATTGGTACCGCTTTTAATTTCAGGTTGTTGTGAGGAGCAGGCCGTCGGCATGTGTGAAACTCTGTGGCGGCCAAACATGAAGCCAGACGAACTGTTTGAGAGCCTTTCACAATCGCTGCTAAACGCGATGGACCGAGAGGCCAGCACCGGCGGTGGCGCTGTTGTTTACATCATCGAAAAGGACAAGGTGACAAGGAAATACCTCAAAACTCGTATGGACTAGACTAGGGGACGCAACCGCAAGCGGGTGCGCCCGGAGAGTTTTCAAATCCCAGAGAGGATGTGAAGACGGGCGCAATTCGCCTTTAGTACGACTATATATATTATATATAATATATATATTATATATATATCTATATATATATATAGGCGAATAAAGCAGTGTTGTCGACCTAAGTATGCCTTCCCTCAGATGGTTTAACTTGTTTGTTAACAACGCGTTTATCGAGGGCTATCCGTTTCGTGAAGCATCCGAGCAATTCCGCATATATTTAAATATATTTGAAGGCTGCACATATGATTGCCATGATGCATTTTTACATGATGGTGGTGGGTTGCAGTCGGCCTGGGGAGGATAAATAAACATCATAAATATCGATTATGTTAGTTGCCTTTTCTCTAGATATTTTTCTTGTTGAATTCATTTTGCAGTGGCGCTAATAGAAGTTGGGTCTACCTTAAATAATAATTATTTCGATTAGGACGAATGTATCTAAGCTAGAGCGTGTATAGTTAATTGCCTGCTGAAATGAGGTCTAGGCAACGTCAATCTTCTAAAATGGATTGCATCTGGATTAATATCACAATTGCCGTGGTCTGCATTGCAGAAGTTTATAATTGCGACTTTCTATTACTGTTATTATGAAATTTAATTGTAACCGCATGATCTCTAATAACAAAAGTAATAAGCCCTAACCCCTAGCCGCTTCTGTAAAGTCTGCTCAACATAATCGCGTCAACAGGGTTGGCCATTCATGAGTTTGTTTACGCTATTATTTCCGACTACTTAGAAACGAAATTGAGCTTCCGGTATCAAGGTGTTTAACGGAGGCAATTCCTCTAGTTCCTAAAATCTTGCCTGCACCCAGGCGGTACAGTCAATGTGTTCATTTCGGCTATGAAAGTATTTCGACAACCTGAGCCAGCGCAGGTAGGACGTCGCGGGAGAGTCCAGCATAGTAGCAAAAAAATTCCACATGGCCGCGGGTGTGCCCTCAAGTTATCGCCTCCTTCATAGTCACCCTTTCCCGCATTACGATTTGTTAATGTTTCAGTTTGCTTTCTAACGTGTAGGTGCCCTCTCGGCAACAGGTGCAAAAGAGAGTCGTGCTTAATTTATTCCCTAGCGTCAAAATATGCTAGTCACCAGTATCCCGCCTCAGTGCATCTCCTTATACTGATGGCGCCAATGATATTTTAAATTCTATGAATGCACAATATAAATTTATGTTTTATTTGATTGGCGCAAAGCTGTCTATAAATAGTTGTTTTTTAAGATGTAAGGTTTATTTTTGGGTGCCAGTTCGTGTTATTGAAATACTTAGTGAAAACTCCAAAATTCTCTGCTGCTAACTTCATTGACCCACATTGTTCATTTATTATCAATACAATAAGTACCTAAGCTAAATTCGATAACACATTTGTTCAGAGCGGATTTGTTAAAGCCAAAGTAGCATGCAGCACAGAAGCATGCACCAGATCGTAGTCAGCGACAAACATCACGTGCTGGCACCGATCAGAGTGCGCAATATGCAAACGAATATATCCGCAGATTATGTGTACATTACTGCTTACCAACCAAACACACTGACTGTAGGCAACGTACACCGTTGTTCAGCTGCCAGGATAAAATAATAGCTGACTATCGTTATGGACCCTACAATATGTGCGCTTCGAGAAGCTCCGTATCGCAACTCTTGAACCCGCCCAACAGGACAGAGGATTTCTGGGAAGAATGTTTCTGTTCCTGCCACTCCCACCACTGTTCCTCACAATGTGGGCGCAATATGCACGCATTATTATGCCCAAATGTCAGATTTGTCTGCAAATCGACCTGAGCAATCATGCTCCAATTTGACGCGAGCTTTCTGGCTGCGTATCAATAGTCACTACCCCTTCTTCTCGGGTTCTTCATCTTCCGTCACGAGAATAGGATATTATTATTTATGGAGCGGGCGAGGAGCAGACATACCCATGAAGGCGCTCGCGCCCCTCGAATATGTCATGAGAAAAGGAGGGCAAGCTCGCTCGCCCCCTCTCCTGTCTGCCCTCTGGGGCTTGGCTTTGTAAGAATGGAATCGCTGTTTATTCGGAATCCCGGGCTCGTTTGGCCGGCGGCTCTCCTTCATCACCACCATCTGGATCATCGCCACCCTCGGACATTGGCGGAGTTGGAGGCGGCGACATGCGATGTTCGCGATGTGGTTTGGCGATTGATGGCGGCTTTGTCACAGTCGTGGCATCGTTGCCTCGTCCCTCGGACGAACTTGCCGCCCAGCCACTCGACGGCGCTTGGTCGTCAAGCGCCAATATCTCCTAGAAAAAAAACAATTTTCAGAATTTCAGAAGCCTAATTGAGAACAGCGTCGAAATGCAACGCGCAATTGCTGCCGCGACAATGTATTTATATATATATATATATATATAGCCAAGAGCTCCAATAACAAACATATAAAAATATTACCAATAAAAAGTATATACAATATTTATTTCATGCCTTACCTTTTCTAGCTCAGCGCAGGCACGTTCAATTTCATAGTTCTTGGAAACGAGACCCACCTACAATAAAATCATGACATAGAAACGTTAGCATATCAAACTTATACGCATCATTTTACTGTTAGGAATTATAAATAAAAATAAGCTGTGTTTCATTAAATTAAGCAGATGGGTTAGACTTTTTTTTTTAATTGGTAAATGTGTTACAACCATTTCTCAAAGGAACCGCTTGCGCTTTACTTCGATGAGATGGGTTAGACTACGACGTTTCAAAATATCAATGCGATAACTTTCTGTCGATGCGCTAGCTAAATGTTTACACACACAAATATATATATATATATATATATATATATATATATATATATATATATATATATATATATATATATATAATTTTTTTATCTTTTAACTTAAATTAATAATAACATAAATAATAAAATATAAAAAAATGGAAAATAAATATAAACAGCGCATGTTTAAATGTGTGTATACGAGTATTTGTTAGAAAAACGCCGTCAGCGCAATTTCAAACCACTCACCCATTGCGACTCCAATAGACGCAGTCTCTCGCCTACTTCGCTTTGCCGAGTTTTGCGGCCCAAATGGATTTCCTGTATTTGCGTCCGAATATCATGCAACCTTTAAGAAACAATACACGACGACAACAAGGCTTAGCTGCTGCCACTGACGCGCCAGTCGACACTAGAATTCGTAGCATCCTTAGCTTACTTGTCCGCTGCGGTTACAAATCACACGACTCGTTAAGCCACTCTTAAAACTGTAGATAATAACATAAATAATACTCCAATAATAGCGTGCGCCATTAATGCTAGCACCAACAACAACCTACATCAGAACATTATTCGGCGGCAATATAGATTAGCGCCTAGCATCAACAGCAATCTACATCAGAACATTATTCGACGGCAATATAGATGTATGCAATAAATAATAAGCGTTGATATAGATTTATGCAATAAATAATAAGCGTTGATAGACTTTCAGCAAGCTTTGTGAAGAGACTGTCCAGTGGAAGGAAAGTACACAGGTAGAAGGAAAGTACACAGGTAGAGGTCCACTATTGGAAGGCTTGGCATTCCATATGAAGTGAATGCGTGTATACAGCATTTCAAAGTAAGTCTTCAAAATCTCATTTCAAAATAAGCATGCATTTCATGAGTTAAAAGTATACCAACGAGTTGGACTTTCATCCAAAATTCGCTTGGATTAACAACGTTTTTTAACGAATGCCACTGCTCTAACAAAAAATTATATATATAAATATATATATATATATATATATATATATATATACTTACCGTCCTTGAACCTGTCGCGCCAGACCAACGAGAACATCGTTGTGGCGTTTGCAGACTTCGGCGCCATATTTCTCCAAGAGCTCCAGGTTAATTATGCGCGTTACCTGCGGTGAAGTTTGTTTCAGTAATTTAGTAACAAAACATGATTAACAGCGGTCTTGTGCCAATGCTACGCCTCCACGAGGGCGTGAAAGGAATCGATTTAAGTCCAGCAACAGGTTAATAAACGCACTTATGATGATGCCCCCCCTCCGTTAACATGTTCACATCCTCCAGTGTCTGTAGAGCAAATTCCTGTCCAGGCCAGACCCAATAATAAACTCTCGCCATCGTTGCTGTATATTCGAACGTGCTTTCCTGCGCGCTTACTGCCGTCTGGCACGCTGCAAGATTTCATTTAGGCGTAATTCGTTCTTGCAGACGGTGTCACGTTGTGTCCTTTATTTGGTTGTTAAACACGGCTTCAAGCGTTTTATATAATAATAATAATAATAATAATAACAAATAAGAAAGATAGAAAGTTAGTGCGGATAGAAACAAGAATGGGCATAACCACTATACAGTTCCCGATCGTAGCATGCCATCGAAGGCAGAAACAGAAGGCCTACCTGTTGTTCGAGTTGTGCGTACGAATTCTCCACCGCTTCAGTCCATGCCTGGAGATCGTTGTGACGTCCGTGCGCTGGAGGCGGCAGTTCATATCTGAAAAGCATCCACAAAAACATTACGGCGTACATATCGTGACGAAGGTGAGACCAATAGATTATCGTGTAAGAGTGTTGTCGAGAGAGACTTCAGAATTGTTTGCATTACTGATGTTGTCGACTGTCTGCTGCTTAGCCACAACCACTGGTCGCCACGATAGAAGACCGGTGCAGCAGTTTGACACCTACGGACTTGACCATGTCACTATTAAGTTCGATTTCGGCATTGTGGTACTGCTGACAGCCCAATCGTTTGTTATAGATACATACATGGATTTCATAGAAGAGTGCGTTTAGAGGTAGCTCTTAGTGACGGCGTCGTCTAGGCGGCTGCTGCACTCGTCATTGTTGTCATCTACTGGAGTATTGCCGGTGTAATGATCCCTGTTGTTGATCGGAATTTCTTTAAGCGATGCTCATTGAGAATAGATGATAAACAGTCGCACTGTTGAGAATCAACGGACATGCTGCCACAAGGACTGTTGGGAAAACCCTAGATATCTCAACATGGCCGGCCCCGGTGCATTGAAGTTATGCCTCACTAAGTTCCAAGCTCGTAGGAAAGGGAGGGTGGTTTAAAACTAAACACAACTATTTTAAAAACGTTTTTAATTCAAGAGGTAGCTGTTAAAAGCATATTTGTTATCACCAATAACAATCACCTCTTCGACATTATTGATAGCAGTCCAAGAGAGGGTCGATCTATCGGGATGGAATAAATGTCGTAAAAGATGTACCTCTTGGCGCGTAGTCCGTCAAAATTGTTTCTTTGTTTTTCAACTAAGAAGCAAATGTTTCGTTCATGTTGCTCTCAAGTCTGCATATCGTGTCACTTTTTTTTTCTCTCCAACACAATGAGTAGATGCTTAAGAAGTACTTAAAGGTAGAATAACACTATGATAGGCTATTATCCATGAACGGTGACACATGCCGAATATTATACTTCAACAGTAACATCTACAGTGTGGTAAATACGCAAATTAATCTGACTGATGTCGCCAACATACTACGGTTATGGATGAATGGAACCATCCTGCTGTCTTTCAGCAGTATAGTTTATCATTTATTTTCAGTAAGCGTCAACAAAATTTGATCAACAGCGTCGAACCGGCGGCACCCCGCTAGATGAGACCCCTGACTAGCGCACCAGCCCCCTACATCACGCCGTCACATACTACGTTTACAGTTATCTCCAAACTGATGTTGCTGCCACTGCTGTTGTGGTTGTTCTAGCTATCGCTTCTGTTGAGGATGTTGAATTTCTTATTGCTTTTACGTATGTAAAGTGTTTGTTGAAGTGCTTATTGTTTTTACGTACGTACGGTGTTTGTTGAAAAACGTATTGTTTTTACGTAATGAAAGTGTCGTTGCAGTTTCTAATGTCGTTGTTATTGTGGTTGCTGCCAGGGAGTGTTGTTTACGCCGTTCTCGTAATCTCTCTCTACTGCTCGTTGCTGATGCAGTACGAACTACTGTACCACGGGCTTCTCATAGGCCGCCACATTGCTAAGGTTCACCGATCCGCTAAGTCCGGATCCGCACGTCATTAAGCACAAACCGCGAGCGCGGTAAATTCAACCGGTATGAACTCATCATACAAGCATACTATCATATTGGATACTGAGTATGCAAATTAGCGAATGAGATCGCTGATATGAATGATCAACATTCAATCGTCGGAAGTCATTCGTCTGTTCCATCCTACACGGCGACTGAAGTAAAGGTTCGCTACCTCTTCATCGAGATCATGTCCATGGGCGTTCGAGCCTGCAGCCGTTCGAGTTCTGCGCGCATGATGTCCGTCTCAAACGAGTGCAGATTGAGCGGCGGAATGTGCTCGAGGTAGTTCTTTGTCGGGCGGTATCGACGCGTCTCCTCCTCCACCATAGCCAATACCTGCAATCGAATCGATCAGCCAGTCGAAATGCGATCACACCACGTCAGTGTCCGCGTCAAACAGACGAAACAGATATCAATTCCTCGAACCCGATACAGATACGGCGACAATATTCGGTAACGACCAAATCAAAATGATCAAATGCATTGTTAAGCGTCTTTCAATATACATTTTGAGTTTAAGTGTTGATATTAGTATTCTGTTTCATAAATAAACCACCACAATTGAACTGGAACTTAAAAAAGTGGTGCATACACCACGAATCGATTAGAACTAAATAGAATAACGACCAACCGTGGCACAAGCACCATGGTCAGAAGAAGGCAGAAGCCTTGATAGCTGTTAAAATTAGATGGATGATGTTAACGTTCGACGCGAAGACGAAATATATAGTATACCGAAACCTAGTAAATTGGCTTGGCCTACCACCACCTCTCTATACGCTGCCTGATTTCATAAGGAATCCTTATTCCCAGTGCTCTTGGTTTCCCTAATTTAAAGAAATTTTCGTTCTGCTCCTCGACAAGTTAAACAACTGAAATTCGTCTCCTCCTCGATTCATCTAAACTATTGAAAGGAGATAAAATAAAGGTAGAAGAGAAAGAGTACAAATGCGAACAAATACACGGCATTTAACCGCGTCAACCAAAAAAAAAACACAAATGATGGACAAAACAAAAATAAGGACAACAAATAGATGCAAGCTGCAAATACGTCCCTGCGTGACGTGATCATAGTGCCATGACGCCTGCCGAATCAAAGAGACGGCTTTCCTTGAGGATTTGCCGCTTTGGCTAAGCAGGTTCTAGCATAAGTAACTAGACAAGTAAATATACATGCACGCATAGACGTCAATGCGGCAGCTGCAACAGAATCAAGCAAGCAAGCAGTAACAACAACATTAGTGAGACGAGCATCTCGACTTTTACTGACCGCTTCACGAACTCCTGGCCCGTCGTACTCATGGTCGATATAGGGCAGAGCGTCTACGACCACGGCACCTGCGTCTCCGCTAGCCAGACCACCGCCCGTAATGGCCGGGACGGCCGCGCTCGCAGCCGCATTAACCGCCACGGTACCGACGCCAACTCCAGCCGTCTGCATCTGGTAAACCATGGCTGATAGGAATTGGTAGGAGAATTTTGCTGGTTTCTACTACGACTTCACACGAGCAGCTCGTGTACTTCCTCGTAGTGGCGATGTTGATGAAGGTCGCAATGGCGTAACGAATCCTTGGCTGAAACTGTATAGTTGGTTTCCTCGAGGCACCCCCCGGCAAGATGAACTTAGTAGGAAGCCACACTTTTTTCTCTTCCTCTGCAGCTTCTTCAGCAACAACCGTGGAAAATGTTGTAGAGCTCACAGCTCACAGCACAAGAGATCCACCGTACTTCGGCACCTCACTCCGGCACCTCACTTACGTCTCTGGTGCGCACTCAGGTCTAACTTAGTACGAAAGCTAGCAGGAGCTCAGCAGTTCAGGGATCCATGAAGAGTCTCCGGTCTGCTGGTTGGTTGCCCGATTCCGTTTGCTTCGGAGAAATTCTCAGCTCGCGTCAAAATGCGCGAGCTGTTATTTACGCATTTAGAAAGGCGTAAATACGCATACGGCTGCGATCGCAAATGTGCGTTCGTTCTACGAAAAAAAAGAAGGTCCCTCCCTATACGCAGCACGAGAATAAGTTCTCGTTCTTTCGTTGCACTCTTCAGGCGTCAGACACCCGACACAAAGAACAGAGTCGGTTTTATGCGACAGCTGACTCTGTAAACAATAATATGATGGTACTTTTGCAACTTTAGTTCTTAGAGCTTTGTCGTCTGCTCACGTCGAACAACTCGAGTGTTTTTTTCTATTTGGATTTGGTAGCAGACGAAAATTGACCCGGCAACGACGGGCCGACAACCGCGCTGCCTGCGAGTAGGCAGCGCGGCAATTTTAAACTCAGGAGACGCCGAATGGGTCCAGCCCGCTGTACAGTGTTCAACTTTTCTAACTTTAGTTTTTGCTAGCGCCAGTTTTGTATGACTTGGCGTTAATCACACTATAATCATCATGTCTAGACTGTTTTAAACAGCATATTGCAGAAGAAGAAAAAGAAAAATCATGCTTGTGAGTTAAGATGCAAGCGCGTTGAAGTTATTTAATTCTATTCTAAATTGTTTTTGAAAATAACATAAAATCACCTTTATTATCACATAAAGAGGCGAGTGCTAGAAAAAGCATGGTCCTATATGTATTGTTTTAAGTCTGTCTTATACGTCTCCTCTCTCTTAAGTTATACGTCTCCTGAAAGAAGAGCTTAACTATCATCAAAGTGGAGAGTTCTATTTGAATTTGCATACGCCAATTTGGCCATCCGCCAAACAAACAATCCGCTTACGAACTCACAACAGGTCACGGCTTTTGAACCAATTTTTTGTGGATGAGGGTTAAATGCAGTTCCGCACTACCGCTACGAGTAGGAAAATTTGCTTTTTATCACTAGCTGTGTGGGACTCGACCCCAGCGGATGGATGTTACGCCGCTGGGACCCATACCCACTAAAAGCACCTCCCCCCTTAAACTTCACTTTCTGATGGCCCAGATGTCCATAGAACAGTGCTATGGGCCATCAGGAGAAGTGGCGAGTGCCCTACCGGATCAATTGGCCAGGATCGCTCACGGGTTTCTCTACCTGTCAGGCGCACTTTGTCCCAGCCCTTGCAAACCCGTTTGATTCAAAGTTGCGCTTTCTCCAGCCGCCGGCTTCAACAACATTTACCTCTCCTTACATCTTCTGTGCTTTGTTTTTAGCACAACATTTCAAACAATTTGGCGGGGGTCCTGAATTTCACGATGGGTTATTCCCGCTCTGGACCATTTCTCGCGAATGTGTCTGATCGCCACGGTTCTGGCCTCTTCCCATGCCTGCCACCTGAGGAGTGTGTGTTGTGAACTGTCCTCGAGGGCATTTTCGCAGAAAAGTCATTCTGGATCATCGATCGCTGGCTCTGTAGGTGATTGGAGCTTACATAAAAAATGATATAGCAATTCACATTTACTTAACTGACATGGAGCAGATATGTTGCCTTACGAAAAACCTGAGTCAATACAGGAACCGCATCACTTAACACGCTTTGAGGGCACCTGAACCTCAGGCGCCTTAGTAACGTGTCTTGGACGCCTGCCACCAACTTTCTGCATTTGGTCAGATTGGGCTTCCAGGAGAGCAACATGTAAGTCTGGGAAGAACAAGATATTTATAAAGGCGAATGTACACATGATTACCTGATAGAATGAAGCAGCGGAAGATGGAATTAGTAATGCGTAATGACGCCTCCACAACCTTGGTAACGTGGAGGCTAAGATCAATATCAGGCGTAATATATATATATTTATTTACTGTTCAACTGTTTGTTTATTGACATTTCTTGTAGATAATTGCACACATTAATTTCAAGCTCCATTAAGCACATAGCTTGTTCGGAGCCCCTTTTATGAAATAACAATGTCGTATAATTTATATATGCCATTTTCATCTATTTACAATATATTGCAACATGGTTGTATTTTCATATCACTTTTAACCAGATACCAAAGTGTCAAGATAATGCTCTTTGAGATCGCATTTGAATTTGAGCAGGGGCTTTGTCTGCCTAACGGAGGCCGGTACTTTGTTCCAGTATATATATATATATATATATATATATATATATATATATATGCCTTGGTCCCGTGTAGTGGTTACTTTTCTATTCGAAGCCAATTGTACCGGGTTTTGGTACTATGCATTTGGAGGGTGAGAGAATCATGTTATATTCGTAACATCATCAATCAATGTCGTACACGACCGACTGCGGATCAGCACGAGAGTCACTTGAGCAAACTGGATAATAAGGTTTTAAGTAATCTGCATTTTCAATATATTTGACGTCAGGTGGCAGGTACTTGTTTATGTCCAAAACTAAAATCGTGTACAGAAGGGGGGAATACACATCCCCTTGAGGCGAAAAAATTATATTTTATATATTTTCTTTTTTATATAATAGTATAATAAAAGATAATAAAACAATATAACCAAATAATGCAGGGTATGGTCGACTAAGTTTGTCACCGATTTTTACTTGAAAGTGAAGGTCACTCTGAAATGCCCTTACTTATTGCACTGTACGTATGTGGATACCTTTGTATTGGTGTTCCCATTTGCGGAGCAGAAGATATGTACTCTGTCAAATGCACTCTTTTGGTCAAAATAAACGCTGTAAAACGGTTCGGGTGAAAATAAACCGTTAACATTTCCAAATTTATAGTTCAGCCGATCGTCAAACTTTATTGAGAAACTGGACCGAAGAGTCATCGCTGCAACTCAAGGTCCCCGCTCTAGCGAATACCTGTTGCAGCGCATATCGATCGAGGTTCAGCGCGGTAACGCGGCGGCTATGGAAGGGTCTCTTCCGTCAGCCGTAGGGCTTCTGGAGATCCCGTAGACACTGTGTGTATTCCCCATAATTGTTTGCTTATGACAATATGAACATCTATAATAATAAGAATAATAATAATAGCCATCCACATGATGCAATAGCAAGTTTTACGGCTAAATCTCTAAAGCAATTTTTATTGGGGACCAAAACAAATATGGTTTCTTAAATTAAATATGTGTTGCTTCGTATGAGACGGACTTAAACGTAAGCGTCCCTGAGTAAAATTGTGCGTATGGACCTGGTAAGATATGTGATGTATGTATGCTAAACTACAGATATTTTTTTCTGAAAGAAGAATTATTATTTAGATTTTGACTTAATTTCCACCAATGTCAATACATTTATTGAGACGATGGATCCATGCATCCAAGCACACTTCTACAACGTTTTTAGACGTTTTTAGGATTACCTTAATGGTTTCAAGCAATGGTTCGCGTAAATCAAACGTCTTCCTCTCCTTCTCTTCTTTTTTGGGAAAGAAGAACAAATTGCGTGGCGCTGTTTTTGGACGCCCTTTACGGAGATCGTCGGACACATTGAAATGTCTAGTTCAAAATTTCCTGTTTTATCCATAAACACGCCCACGAACGGGGCTTCATCCCCAATGATCGATCGAAGCTCGTCGAAACACTTTATGCTCGCCATTTTCGAACACCGTTGTCTGTGGACGAATCGACTCGAATGCTTCACCCAAGCATAAGAACCCCAAGAAACAAATATTACGCTACCGCCAGTGGGTATGATTCCTAACTCACTCTCCACTACGCGAGAATGTTCAAAAACTTTCGCAAGTTCTCACGTGCAACCGTGCCGGCGCTAAATAATGTCCTAGCCACTGGCTAATCTAGATTTTTTTGAAATATATAAGAACCAATAGAAACATTGTCCGTCTTTGTTATCCCCGCACAGTTCTTGCGTCTCTGCCGTCATGCGAGGCATATCTTAGCCAATATACTCTGGTACGGTCTGATCTTGCCCTATTGGCTCCGTCGCACTCGTGGAGCACTTCACTAAAATGTTTGCCTCAAGTGACACAATCCCACTCGTAGTACCGTTGTACGCTGCTGTCTGGGACGAAGAGACTACAGAGCAGCGTAACATGCTCGCCAAGGATTTCTCCGTAAAAGAAGTCCTGCAAGCTCTGACGGGGCTCTGCTCTAATAAGGCCTCCGGACCGGACGGTATTCGGAACGAACATCTCAAAGGATCGCTCCTGTTAGCGCCGTGTTGGACAGCCTTATTCAACAAATGTCTTAACATAGGGTATCTCCCTCCTTAATGGCGAAATGCTACGCTACTGGTGATCCCGAAAGGCAAAGGCGACCCAACTCACCCGTCGGCCTGGCGGGGCATTGCTAATAAAAGCGTATGCTACAAGCTGTTGTTCTCCCTGATAACGAGAAGGTTAACCGACTTCCTGGAGGGCACAGACGTCACCTGAGGAACAACATGGATTTCGAAGGGGTCGCTCGACGGCAACAGCGTGCGGGATTCTTTTAGAGGATGTTAAGAAGACCCTCTCTAGACAAGGTCAATCCTTGTACGCGGTTTTCGTCGATTTCAAAGCTGCTTTTGACACCGCTCCTCGTGATCGCGTGCTCGATATGCTAGCAGTGGTTGGCGTTCCTTATAAAATTCTTAATCTCGTGGGGGCAATCTTACAGGAGAACCGTGTAACCATCGACGATGGTGTCTCGGAATTGCCGGCGTTTTCGCAAACAACCGGGCTTGCGCAGGGGGACAATCTAAGCCCGCTTCTCTTCTCTGTACTTCTGAAAGACCTCCCAAAACAAAAACGAGGATCAAGAGACCTCGTCAAGGTGCTACTGTACGCTGAAGATTTAGCTATCTATGGGAGAAGTCGTTTTCAAGTTCAACAAGCGCTAGCGAGGCTGAGCACAGCCGTCACGGGTCTTGGGCTAACAATTAACCTTGCTAAAACGGAAGCACTTAAGTTCCGAAGAGGGGGCAGAAATGCACGGGACGATACTCTTCACATTGGAAGCTACCCTCTTTTTTATGTGAACAACTTTTCTTATTTGGGGCTAACACTACCGTACAACGGGGTAGGGTTCTCAAGACACGTTATGGAGAGATGTAGGAAGGCCCTGATAGCGGCAACGTCTATCAAAAGCCCACAGCGTCTATCCCTCGCCACGGCCATCCGCCTCTTCGACTTGAAAGTTGCTCCTGTCGCCACTTACGGAATTAACCTAATATGGGAGCATCTGACTATGAGAAACCTGGATCAACTAAACCAAGTAAAAGCAGCCTTTCTCAAACGGACCCTAGGATTCCACACGTCAACGCGCAACCGACTCGTTTGTCTACTAGCGGATTGTCCGCTCCTCACGGAAGATTTGAGGCGTCGTTTTAACCTCCCCCGCACCGCGGCCTTTGACGAGTGCATTAAAAGATGGGAAGCAAAAATGGCCGAACTCGATCCGGAATTGTTTAACACCGGCGCAATGAGAAACGGCGAGTGGAAGGGACCAGACCGTACTAACAGACATGTGGTAACACGATTTGCTGTGCATGGTTTTCACCACACTCTATGTAGACGGTCTGAGTATCATGACGAGTATGACAGCTGTGTTTGTAACCGTTGCGGAGAAGTCTGCACTAGATATCATGCTGCAGAATGCCCCTTTGTGCAATCATTGAATGAACTAGCCCGCTTATGAGGGCTTTCTTTTTATCCTAACTCGTACCATTTCGAGAATTGTTATGTTGTTGTTATATTACTAATATTCTTTTACCTATTTTATCTGTTTTATGTCGTTGATATGCTACTCTACATGAGTGAATAAATGATGAATTGAATATATATATATATATATATCGTTCAATTGTGCGCTCTCCCTGATCTAGTCGTGCATATTTTTAAACTTACTTCATTGTTGTTCGTTGTCAATATTGCGTCAACGCGTGTCAATGTTCCGATGCTAATAACATTCTCCGCGCCAGTTAGTGGGTTCACCTCAACACCGATCAGTTAGTCTATAACCAATATGACGCCTTATTCGAAACTAACTATGACTAGATAGTGCAGGAGCTCAGTGACAATGATTGGCTTGGCAACATAATAGAAAGACGTAGTATTTACTGCGGCGGGTTTCCGGCACGATTTCAGGCTGACTATATGATTTCTGCTACTGTCGGTAAATAAATGTTTTTTATTTTATTTACAATAGGCCAACGTTCCATCTTTATATGCATGTAAACGCGCAGTATATTAAATACTGCGCGTTTTTTAGGCAAATTAAGTGTAATGTTTTCCCGATCTGCGTTGTGATTTCCAGTAGAATTTCCACGTCTGCATAAGTGTGGCCAATGAGGTCCAGATTGTCAACAAACAGCGGTCCTAGGATCCTTAGATTTGCGTCCTCAGATTCCAGTACTGGAGTAGTATTCCTTATTTAAAGAAGAAAAAAAAACAGGTGTATTTATTGTTGCCTAGCCTATGTAACAAACCAAAAAATGACACCGGGCTGTGTGTCCTCCTTCGTTTTTATGTCATCAGATGTTTGTGGGTACACCCAGTTGAATAATATAATATGGTGTTGCCATCGTATAGTAGTTTGCTTAGGATCCATGTCAGGTTCGTGCAATAATCGCTTAGAATGTCCCAGAATGTGCTTAAATCGACACTAATATTATTCAATTAAATTCGATTGATTAATTGATTATTATGCACAACAATTAACCTGTGTACACGCATGCATAGTTCCCGTCACCGAGAGCCTTAAATCATGATATTTTTTTTTCCTCTCGTCGATTAGGTGCGCGCGGCAATAGTGCCGCGTTTTATGTCTAACAACCATAATGATGGCCTGACCGCCTCCCCGATACGGGAAGCACAGCGATCAGCTAACAAACGTGTAAAAGCGTCAGCTATCATAGCGTCCCATACAAAGGCCAGAAGGGTCACCCTATCGAGTGTCCCCTATGGAACATCACCATTAAAGTGCTGTCTTGTTTTTGCACTATTTCCCATTATTTATCAGTATTTATTCGTTTGTCTCCTCAATATGCAGATCACGTAATTTAACTAAGAAACACACAACAACAACATCCATTCTATTGGGCTTGATGTTTTTAGGTTTTTAGTTCATTTTCATGGGTTGTGTTATATACAGTATAAGGTATATGTCGGAGAAAGGCGGTATTTTAACGATACTTGAATGAATTCGTTGTTGAGTCAAAACACTCATCGAGTTGATACACTCGTTTAGTTATAATCACTACATACAGTTATTGGCCTTCATAATATATATATATATATATATATATATATATATATATATATATATATATATATATATATATATATATATATATATATATATACAGGTAGTTCAATAAGTTCTTAGAATGAAAACCGAGAATTTTCCAAATCATGTTTTTAAATTTTTCTTATTCGATATACTCCCCGAGAAGCTCAATACACTTTTCCCGAGATTTCAGAGCTTTCATACCTCTTGAGTAGAATTCCGCGTCGTTAGACTGAAAATAGGCACTGACAGCAGCCTTAACCTCTTCATTGCTGGAAAAACGCTTTCCACCGAGACTATTCTTCAAATGTCCGAAAAGGAAATAATCAGAGGGGGCTAGGTCTGGAGAATAGGAAGGTTGTTCAATAAGTTCGAACCTCAGTTGGGCCAGTTTTGCCAATGTTTGCCGGGACTTGTGTGCAGGAGCATTGCCCTGGTGAAACGGGACAACCTTCTTCTGCAAAGCGGGCCGTTTCACGATGAGTTCTTGCTAACGGCAGTCCAACAGTCTTGCATAATATTCTCCTGTGATCGTTTGACAGCTCTCAAGGTAGTCGACCAGCATTATTCTACGTTGGTCTTAAAAAACTGTAGCCATCACCTTTCCGGTCAATGCCGTTGTCCGCACCCTCTTCGGAGGTCCTTCATCAGGTGCACACCATTGGCAAGATGCTTCTTGGGTCTCGGGAGTGTAGTGATGAACCCGGCTTTCATCGACGGTCATGAATCTGCACCAAAAATCCGACAGATTGTTCGACATCTTGGCCAAATTTCGCTGTAAAGCCAAAACAGGCGCGTCTTTTTGGCCTTGGTTGAGCAAATGCGGCAGCCATTTTGCTCTAAGCTCTTTCATCTTCAAGTTTTCGTGTAGGATAAAATGCACACTGCCTAAACTAATCCCTAATGCCTCCGCTATTTCCTTAATGTTCATTCGCTTATCTGTGCCAAGAATTTTTCGCACTTTCTCTACGTTTTCCTCATCAGTTGCCGTTTTTTGGCCTCCTGGACGTAGTTCATCCTCGGTGCTCCTGCGACCTCTTTTTAACACATTAATCCAGTTGGAAACAGTGGCAAAACATGGCGCAGAGTCACTGTACGTCTCGTCTAACTCAATTTTTACTTAGGTCGCATTCCAACCTTTGAAATAAAAATGCTTGATAACCACTCGAAACTCCTTTTTCTCCATTTTTAAAATTCACGCCGATACGTTGCACGGGAAAAGCTATCAAACGAAATCGCAACGGCCAATCACCATAATATATTGAGTGCTAGCAGTCGAAAAGTTGCAGTTCCTATTAGCGGTGAAAGCGTGCCAAAATTCGAATTCTAAAAAGCTCATTCTAAGAACTTATTGAACTACCTGTATATATATATATATATATATATATATATATATATATATATATATATATATATATGTAACGTTGTCATTATCACCACTGTCA
>QVRM01004403.1:0-182500 GCA_003439945.1 Dermanyssus gallinae | reverse complement strand
GCCGAAATTTCGAACGACCGACGATCTGGCTGATATCTCCCTTATCGTTGGACAATGCAGGTTTCTGATCTTAGAGCCGAAGCAAGAGTGAGGCCATTTTACTGATCGGTCGTAAGCGATGCACCCCAGTTAGACTGACACTTGTTTTTCATATTCTTACAGCGTGAAGATGGATTCAACTAGGCAGGACTCAATGCGTTGCTGATTTCCGAATCATTCTGACCCGTAGGACCATGAGCACTACATCCACACCTGACATCACTCTTGCTGACAGGTAACATACCCTGGAGCTCCTAAAAGCCGGCGAGAGATGTCAGAGGCCAAAAGAATCTCTAGCAAACACCCATAGAGCCGAAAGACTCGAGGCGAGTTTTTTTTTAAATTTAATACATGCTTTGTTAGGACAGGCAAATCAGAATTCCCAATAGGTACACACACACACACTGCAACAGCACAGTCAATACGATACGCCAGCCTTCACAGTACTGCCTGGACTAAAGCGCAATATATTATTGCGTATATGATATGTTTGATTCACTCCCGGGACAGCAACACTCGAGCCTTGAAAAAGAAATCATAAAGCTAAAGAAGGAAACCGGACATCGACGCGGATTGTCATAGTATAGACGCTTGACCAGAAACGCTCGCAATGGGCGCACTAAAGTGGATCAAGGGAAACAGCTGCTCCGATCGCAGAAGTTAATACCCGAGCTGTTGGACCCGATCGCCGAACGTGGAACGATATGCGATGACTGATGTTTAGTGTGTTAGGGCCCAACCCTACTGTGACTGTGAAGGTAGGGCCACATATGGTGACCGCCTTTTCCAACAATTAAATCTATTAAAAAAAGCCCGCCAGGCAGACGCAGAGCAGTCTATTCTTAGCGTGAAGGTCAGCTGCCACAACGGTGTTCGGCTTGCCACCTTGCTTCAACCATGAACTTATGCCCGTATCTTACGATCGCTCCCTCATCGTCGGTAATTAAGCTTATCAGAAAACAAATGCTTTTATTTCTAGAGAAGAAGAAGAAGAAGAAGAAGAGCAAGAGCACGTGTTCACGCATATCATTTTCGGTGAACCTGTGCGGCACTTCTACATCGGCACGTTTCACGTTAGCTAGGTGCGCGTTAGCTAATTGAACGCATTCACGCTGATGAGTGCGATCCCTCAACTGTTAATTATGTACAACACTCCACGAGAGAAGTGATTTCTCTGAGCCAAATCGACCATGAAAAATTAACCCGTTCGAGGTTGATCTGTCGTATTCTAGCGAAAGCGTCACTAGCGAGAGCGATCGAAACATTAATTGCATAGATAGCACATCTCGGTGCCATATCGGCAAGTATGTCTAGTCTTTCGTGGTCGTGAAAAAGCACAATTTTGCACAACAGGCAAAGACAGGTGTCATGGTTCAATCATAAAGACTGCGAAAGAGGCACGATCAATAAAAATTGATTTGCCAAAAACAGATTACAGACGACTCCTATTGACAACACGCACTTGTCCCCACCAGACTCCGCTGCATAGAGTGGAGCTTAGTAACCCTCAGAACTTTTCCACTGACTTAAACGGGACAGTCACGGACATCTCAAACTCAGCCGTGGTCAAAATATGATTTGATACAAAGAACAGTAATAATAAAAAATAAACATTATTATTACTATTATCTCGGACTGTCATTATCATTCCCTATCGGACTATCATTCCCTCGTTGTCCACTTATTAAGAATTTTGAATTTGAATATTTTCTTGCATATGCCTAGTGTTAGATATTCGAGTCCTAAATATTTTAAGTCTAAATCTTACGTGAGCCCTAAATCTTACGTAAGTCTAAGTTAGTCTTTTTGGAGGGCGGTGCTTTCTTTTTTTTAACTCAAACGTTAATATGTGGCGTAAAGGCAGAGTGTAGAGATAGCGTCTCACTTTATATTGCCCTGTCTGACCGATGACTTACAAGATAAGTTGGGAACTGAATAGAAAACCCGAGACGACGTAACTCCAAAAACTTTATTTACAAAAGAAGAAGAAGAAAGGAATGGAGCATGGCACCGCAAAGGGCATTCGTTACACACTAGTTGGCATTTTCCAAAAATCGTTAACAAATTTACAGCGGTTCCTCAACCATACCCATATATCGCGACGTTATAATGCCAGGAGCTTGGCGGGAAGCTCAGGGCTTCCATTAGGTGACGCGAGAGATGTCGATGTCACATGTGTCGGCTCATCATGGCACCAAGCACACTTCTAAGCTGCTTACCGTAAACATTCTCAGAAGTAGAGGGGCGATGCGAACTCATGAAAGGATTTTCACCCGTGTCGCCATTAAGTTATTTTCACAACACGCATGACGAGGAAAGGATCCTATCTCATGCATTTCTGACAACATTCATTATTATTGATTACCTCAGTACATAGCTAGTCATCGGCGCAAACGTATATATATACGTATAATTTGTTTTTATATATACAATAATTGCTGCTAACGGCATGTAAAAAATAATAGTTATATAACATTTAGTCAACTGTGGGTAGTTTATAAATAAAAAAGAACCATTCCCAGAAAAAATGTTATGCGTATTTATATGCTGATAAAAGTAACTTCTGATATGTTTTTATGTATATATATATATATATATATATATATATATATGTATATATATATATATATATATCTGATATGTAAGCGTGGTGGGGTACGCATATGCGTGTTTGTGTGTCTGTGGTTTTGCACGTGAGACGAGGTAATCGAAGAATGATGATGACCTACGTGTCTATATATATATATATATATATATATATATATATATACATATATATATATATATATGTACAGCTTCATGGCGTATGAGCCATACAGTACTATATAGTCTGCCAGTACTGCAACTGCTGTATCGGACGGATAACACGAATGTAGCGGCATGGTCGTTTTTTCTCGGTTCACATTCTGTGGGGGTTACGCGCCACACATATAGCTAGCTACACAATATTCGCGTTAGGGCTAACAGGCGGCTTCTGAACGGGTCCGGCCGTCACAGCGGCCTTAACCCTCATCAACGGAAATTTGCATGTGTACACTACGCCGCAGTACGCTGTTGCCGACGAGCCAACAAGCTATGCCATGTCTCCTTCTCCAGCTTCTTGTTCGAGCTGCCGCTAAACAGACATTTTCTGCTTCGACCGCTGGCGCTAGCCGCCAAATCCGCCCCCCCGGGGGGGGTGATTTTAGGCGTTTGAGTTCGCTGTTGGCCCACAGCGGCGTACGTCGATATACGTGCTGCATTGAGAATTTACGTGCATGTCACGTATATAGATTTCTATATAGATGCAAATATAAAAGAATATAGATGTAGCCACATCCGCCCACATCGGCCATCGATGAGGTTCGCTTGCACCGTATCCGACGGACGGACATCGAATCCTCCCCCTCAACGCACGTGTCTTGTGCGTGCTCTCATCTCGTCAATCAAGGCGGCCGAGCGATCTTCAGATGCAGCCGAAATTCTGCTGCTTGCCGATGGACATGTCAGTGCAACAATGTACTACAATTAGTCGTCGGTGGTGCGACAATGCACTACAATTAGTCGTCGGTAGTGTGACAATGTACACAATGGACAATTAGCAACAACCTCGTTGCAAGCAACAAACACGCCGTCAGGCGACACCGGGTTCCACAGCATACTGTGGTTAGCTGACGCTGGCATCCTTGCTGTCGGCGGCTGTACGTTACATGCTTCGTTAGGTCGTATCACTAACTGACTGGCTGGCTGGGGACTCTTTTTTTTTTGGGGTATTGATTAGTTTCACATACGTTGGTATGTAGCAAGTGCCTGCTTACGCATTGATTGGCCTCGTTCGTTCTGTACGGTGAACGCAATCAACCATGCGTTGGCTGATTGATTTGGTTGGCTGAAGCTTAACTTTTGTTAGCTGCTAATAACAATGACAACAATAACACAAGCAATAGGCACACAACACCGATGACCGAAGAATAACAGTAGTACAGTAACCACAGAATAACGAACGTAACTAGAGCAGCAGCAGCAACAACAACAACAGCAACAGGAGTGATAAATAGTGATAGATCAACAAAAAATGCATGTATAACGAAGACATCATTTATTGTCTTTGCCGTATATCCTTCATCAAACCCGGAGACGCGTGGCGGTAATTTGCAGGAAACCACACCGTAGCCGACTGGACCGTGTAATAAAGTGTCTGGTGGCAGTTTGGCAGAAACATCAACCACAGCAACAACAAGAACAACAACAAAACAACAACAACAACAAAAGTCATTCGATCAATAAACACCTACAGAGCGGAACGCTGTCCACTTGACCGCTAAAGATTATTTATACACATGATCTCAGGTGCACAACGGCCGAGTGCCTGCGAGAAAGCCATCACGCAGCAGCGGTTACATTCTTCTATGTTTTCATTCTTTACTGACCTTGCCAAAAATGGAGAACAAGGCCCTTGACGATACAAATGACTCAAATACCGACAACGTAACATTTAGCATACTTAGCTAATCATAAAGCTTGGCCGAAACGACACTGAACGGGCGCCATACGCCGAACTCGGAATAAAGCTGTCGGCAACACCTCGACGTCAGTTTTGACATTCGAAACTACGCTTGCAATGTTAAAGACCTGCGTGTGTGCACACATCTGATGTAGTATGTGTTGAGTCTATTTCTCAATTGAGGAGTCTCGAATCAATTATATATCCGACTCATTAGCCCCTTCGATGGTCGGTGCAGGAGCGGACCAGGCAGGCCATGCGTCCAGGTTAGCAGAAGCTAACAAATGTAGAAAATACTCTGACGTTGGTTATCCGCACCAATTTTATCCGTTGGCGTTTGAAACAATGGGAGGACCAGGCCCGCTTACACTGAATTTGATTCAGCGCGTAGGCAGATGCCTTAACCTTTCCACGGGAGACTCGAGGGCATCGGAATTTTTGCGTCAGAGGCTGTCACTCGACATTCAACGAGGAAACGCAGCATCTGTTCGGGGCACATTGTTGAACTGGGCTAATCCTGGGTTAGAGAACCCGTGAGTACACGTTCATGCGGAGACAATTGTAACACTCCAAAGTGCTAACATAAAAAAGTTATATAAATTATATATATATATATATATATATATATATATATATATATATATATTTAAATATAATATAATACATTATGTATATGTGACACGTATCACGATGGATTCGCTAAGCCTATATATATATATATATATATCTATATCTATATCCAGTTCATGCGGGCGGCGTGATGTTCTGCTGGGTGATTACAGACTGTTTACTATGAACATAATCATGCATTCTTACAGGAGCTATAAGTAAGCCAAAAAAAACAAGCTACAACGACTTCAATTTCGATATTCCCGCTGTGATGTCGGCATAGACATACAATTATGATTACCAAGGGAGGAAGAAGTTCTAGTGGCCGGTGGGTTTCAGGTCGAGACAAGCAGGCGACTGCAGAGAGGCTTATGATTGAAACTATGGAAATTATCTGGAAAAGTCTGTGCAAGGGCGGTCATGAGCCCCGCAGCTGTAACCGTACGTAAAATAGTGGCCAGCGCGGTGTGCTGCAACCCAGCGCACAGATCATCCAGAAAATGGTCGATCATGCGCCGATGTGCCCCCTAATCATAAACTTGAACTTTGGCGCGCAGACTATCATTACGAATAATTGTTACGGTTGCTATGACTAGTACGATGATGATGATGGTGATGGTGATGATTATAATAATTATTATTATTACTATTGCTAATACTACCACTACTATGATTGATAGTATCATTCTAGAGTAGACAGTATATGTACTTTCATTAATCCAGCGTCATCACTGCGCCGAACCAATACTATTCTGTTCCTAGCGTGTAAACGTACATGACCTAGTCGCCCACGCTGCGGATTTTGTAAAGCGCTCTGCTGGCGAACCTCGATGCTTCAATACTCCCTGCCGACTCCCTGTCGAACTTCACGTTGCCTTCGCCGTAGACACACTATTGGCTAATGCCGTTGAAGCGTTTGACGGCGGAGGGGGGTTGGTTCTATCATGGAGTGAAACGTCGGCTCTGTGCCCCTTGAGACCATTAGTAGCATACTGAGAGATTTGTGGCCTTCAATGCGAAATAAAAATGGTGTATATATATATATATATATATATATATATATACATATATATAGATATATATATATATATATATATATATATATATATATATATATATATATATATATATAGATATACATATATATATATATATATATATATATATATATATACATATATAAGGACGAAACATTCAATGAGGAATATCACACGAATATATATATATATATATATGGACGAAACATTCAATGAGGAATATCTTACAAATTAATATATATATATATATATATATGATTTCAATAGTAGGAGTATATGTTGGAGCCAACACTTCAATAAAGAATACATCGTTACTCTGTCAACGGGTTCAGTTTTGACGTCTTTTTCTTTTTCTTCTTCTGTGTAGGGCAGATGCCTCAGGCGGTGCGTTGCAGTGGCCGCATGCACGCGTTCTTGACTTGTGTCTCCACCCTGTGTCAAGCCCTAACAATATATCCCTGTTGTATTGCAGTATTAACAAGATTAAAATGTATATATTGTTGCGTTGTGCGTATATATATGCGGTGCAGGTACATATATATTGTGTAGATAACCAGAAATCAGAAAGTGTCATTAGCTCAGTTTTAGCAATACACGTGACGGGCAGATGCCGAAGTCCTGTCCTTGGAGAAATCTATTGTACAAAATCATTTCTATTTCACTCTATGTTGTGAAATACCTTCCTTTTCAAATGTCTGCTAATAGTTGTCGTCTCCGACTAGGTTAGCACTTTTTACAAGGAAACTATATTTTTCGCATGATTTGCACATATATGCACACATTTACTCGTTTACATTGTCCATGTGTATAGTAAAAAGGTGTTGTCGTTATGGTTTTTTGCTTTTTGTTATAACAAACAAAGACATATGCAAACGTATATATATATATATATATATATATATATATATATATATATATATATATATATATATCATTACATTCACTGAAGGTTTTTATTTCAATACATAAATTGAGTCCGTTCAGTATACCTCTTCAGGGCCAAACGCACTCTTTTGTCTGTTGATCCGTACCTTTTCAAACCAGCGAAATCAGTTCGCTCCGCTGGAGCTGTTCTGCGTCGTAATTCTAAGAACCCAGTGTCTGCATAGCGTGACAACACACACACATATGAATATATATATATATATATATATATATATATATATATATATGGCTATTTTATAATATAAGGACATTGACCATAGAGCGTCCGTTAGTGATGATTGATTTCACGTGCAAAAAAAAGACACAGAAAATACATTACTTCACTTCTCTCTCGTTGACCTATGATGTCTTGTGTGCAGCATCGTGCTATGCACAGAAAATATCCACTGCCATTTGCAGTGCCTCGATCGGCTTAATCCCTTCGTTCGTTCCTGTCGATTCCTACAAGTTCCCAGTGATGACTATTGAGGGCTCGTGCTAGGGTAGGATCTAGGCTGACACCTCGTTCACGACGAAGCCGCGTCCGTGATGACTTTTGTTGGCCGGGAGAGAAATTGCGAATGGTAGCCTCGACCTGTTTTACGACCGGTCGTCTGGAATGCTATTCCTACGACCGCTAATTGCTACATATTAACGATTCCTGCCGCCCCTAATTGCCACGAGTGTTAACGAGAGTGTTGGTAGTGAATACTCACACAGGTTGGGGGTGAATTTTTCATTTGCGCATAACCCACCCCCGCCCCCCTCAGTGGGATAGGATGATAGTGTGAGTGAGTTTCGTTGTCGATGTTATGCAGTTAGCTCTCTGCCACGTGAACGTGTGGCCTTACGTTTATCTATATCTCCAGCCCAGCAAGGAATCTATTCTATTTCGCGTTATTTTATGGAGGAAGCATACAGCGACCGGCCGCCACTGCCGCTGCCTCCGCCTCTGCCGCTCAGAATACCGTTTTTGGTGGTTTTCTGTATTTACCAATTGTACCAGCCCAAATTTTCAATCCGTCACTCGACGGATAGCTGAACGGTTGAACCTGACTGAGTGCAGTGCGAAATGCAGTAGTAAGCTTCTATAAGAAGTGGCTAGCGTTCCAGAGACGGTTTACGAACAAGAACAGTACGTTGGTTTGTTACAACATGCCCTTGTTTAACGTGCCACATAACAACCGAGACATGTAATACGTTAAAGAGCTTCAGCATAACCAACGTCCTATGCGGAACCATCAAACCACGTCCATTCATGCAGTGACGACTGAGGAGAACTGAGTGCGGAAGTCTCAAGTCCCAAGCTGTCAGCTGTTTGCAAGCCCCATCCTGACTCAGTAGATAAGTTTAGTTTAGGCATTCCTAGCGCTGCATCAATAGCCGTTGACAAAGCGACAGAATATGCTGAGCAGATATTATGACACGATCATACAAACACACGTACGACGGGGCTCGCGCTCTCGTCTAGAAGCCTTGCACCCATTGGCAATAGTTTTTGTTGTTTTTTAATTAAGAGGGTTGTTGTTAATTCTCGACGATATTTCGTCCCCTACGAGCTCGGAATCGCCGTTAGGCATCTCTTCAGTGCACCGAGAGCTGGACTTGTTAGGATATCTAGGGCTTTGATAAAGGCCCTAATGGTGCCATGACCGTTGATCCTAACCGATATAATTTGCCATCTATGTTATATGAGCATCGCTTAAAGAAAATTCGATCCACAACGGGAATCGAATCGGCGACACTCTAAATAGAGGACAACCATGACTAGCGCATTCGCCACTAAGATCACGCTGCCGGTAATAGGGGGGCTAAGCGATGTTAACGTACTTATCTGGACGCATGCAACAATAGCAAAGGACGTAGCGGTCTCTCAACCGCTCAGAGGTTTCATCATATTTACGATACAGTTATGCGGAAACGCATTTAGTACCAGTAGCTATGGAACCTATAAGTTACTTAAGCTAAGATTTGGAGACACACGTATCAAGAAAGTAGCAAGCAAAATAGAAGACACTATATAGTGCCGTCAATATATGATTCCGTCACCAAGCAATTCATCACGCAGATTCTGTCGCTTCTTGAATGCAGGGGAACGATTCCTGGACATTGCACGCGAGGAACACTTTTAGTAAATGCGCGAGGTCACGAAGAAAACAAACCACACGCTGGACCCTTAATTGTTACCACTGATAAGGTATAATAAATAAATACAAATAAAATAATACATGTGTACAGGCCTACTCGCACGGCCTCTATCTGGTAACACGTAGAAATAGCAACTCTACCGTCTGCGTTTGCGCGACTGAGTCATGATGTTAATCATGACTAAGAACATACTACTCAGTTGTATTCGCAATAACCAAAGAACGATAACCATATTGTTCATGCTGTGTACTAACAGTATGAAGTAATCAGGGCAAATCAAAGCAAAACCAATTGCGGTTGACTGTTGCGTCATACATCGGCGCGCTCAATTTGTCCACATCCCAGCCGAAATTTGGTCGCGAAATCCAAGGCCAGAATACAGTCGACCGGATGACGCTGTTGATGTTAGCCCGTTAGACGTTACGGCTCGCTAAGCAGTCTGTCCGCGTTGTGAACAGCCGTTGGTCACCTAATGAGAACAGACAAATAGTTAGAAAAGAGCGGCTGTGCAATGCTATTGAGTGACTATCGTTTTCTAACGAGTGAAATTTAGCGTTCGCATCGAATGCGCACAATCGAATGGGCCAGCCGAGCAGGTGAGGCTAATTCCTGTCCATATAGTAGAAATACAGATAACAAAAACTTTCATCGACTTTGATGCGATCACTATGTTACGGTAGTGTACGAGTAGATATATACATTTGTTTTACCGCCCCCCCCCCCCCAACCCGTTAAATCGGGATTTATTTTCTGACGGAAAAGTTGTATCTTTCTTGTTTACACATTCCCGCAATCTGGTTACAGTAATAGTATTAACGCAAAAAGCCTAAACGTTCACTTGAATTTATTATTCAAAAACTCCTTAACTCAACAGAAACGACTGTAGAGAATTGGATGTATTCACGTTTAAAACGTATTTATTGAATTAAAGTGAGGTATTACTTGCACGTTTCATGCTATTACCCTATGTTAATCAAAAGTGGCTCAAGGAGCAAGAAATACAACGAGCAGCCCATTATGCCACTTTAAGCGCGGTATAGGGAAAGATCTTTATTACAGGTATCACACTCTCCAATCTTCCAACATCAGGTTAATCGCCTACGATCGTAAACAATTCACTTGTCGTGATCACATCACGGAACCGAAGTAAGATTTGAGAAAAGCGTCTAATCAAGTCCTAGAAGGCATTGCCGTTTATTTTGCACGGCATCAGGGACAATTCCTACGGCAAAGTAACCGCGGCAATCGTGCTAAACGGTCGAAGCAGCATTAACCACGGCTCTCGATAAACGATAGCGTTGAAAGACATGCTGTTTCGCTGACCAGAAAGGCCAAGCACCTCATTTTTATATAAACGTAGACGAAACCAACATCTTCATGCTCTCTAGGCGGTGAAAACGATACCAGAAATTGTCACGCTATATTTATTGAGAGTAGACGATACACAATATCGCTGAGAGACAGCGGCCATGCTGCTGCTGCCAGAAGGACTGTTGGGAAACCCTTAGATATCTCGACATTTCCGGTCCTCTACGCATTGGAGATATGCTGCAAGGCAATTCCAAGCCCGTAGGGAATGGCAGATTGTCTAGAATTAAAAACAGCCTCCATCATTATTTTTCTGATTTCTAATTTGCTCTAACTTTCTAAAAAATCTAGCGGTCTACACTAGAGATATCTTAGCACAGAATATTCTTGCACAACAGAACAAACGAGTTACACTCAAAGAGATACAATAAAGCGGGCTGTTGGATTCAATAGACCATTTGAGATGTCTGACAGGTGGTTAGCTCTAGTTTATTCGCTACCCGACCTTTCTATACATTTTCGTATAACTTTCAAGCATACAGCTGCAGCACCAGCTTGAAGTTCTTCAGTTACGCTTTGAAGCGTTGACCTCGTATTTCCCTAGAGCTTGAATCACTAAAAAAGGAATGATGAATGTATCCTATGTCTAAAGTCTGAAACGCCGCGGAGTGCAACCTTTAACTGCGGCATAATTGGAAAGTACACTGTCATACATAATACATAATACGTGTGTCTAGTGTACTACGTTTGATTAAACCACGATCAACATCTACGCATGCCATCGATATAAATAACTTGTCTGTTAAGTGCTTACTTTGTTAGTCTATTGTATAACTCGTTTTATAGTATATGCTTGGCGGCATGGTGAGCCACGAGATTCCAGTAATTTTAATTAAAGATTCGAATAATAAAAGAAAAACTAACTATGATATTCTCGTAACCTACGATATTGGATACCAAACGTTTCCTTGAATTTCACACTTAAAAACACCCCGAAACAAAATTATGTCGCACTAAGTAGAGCCAATGCTAGAGGGCTGTCGTTTCTAGGGATGTAATGCATTTGTGCCGCCTTGCACGGCATCCGAATAGCTACTTAAATAATGACAACCTTTTTTACAGAAAGTAGGGAATTTGTAGGACCAATTTGTCCCTAACTATAGGGACAACAAATGTACTAAACAGAGTGTTCTACATAGAACTGGTAAAACTGTCCCGCAATCATATAGGCTCCAGGTACCCTACCTAAGTTACCCTTAAATAAGTTTAAATGCGATTGGAAACGTTCTTGCGTAGATTCCTCTCGTTCTGCTTTTATACGCGCATATATATATATATATATATATATATATATATATATATATATATATATATATATATATATGTATATATATATATATATATATATTGCGATAATTTATTAATGAATTACAATACATTTGCACACTCGGCAGTGCTCGCCTTCTTATACAGGGTGTTCCTATTTGTGTGTCCAAAACGCTAGGGTATGGTCAAACTCGGTGAGAAAATCATTTTTGCCAATAGGTGGAAGCCGGGAAAACGTTTTGTTTAGGAGTGAGGATGAAATTTATAAAAGCAGTTATTCTGTCTTTTTTCTCCTACATAGTTGTGCAAAATCTACGTTTGCGGGAGAACCAGTCAACGCACAAAGGAACCGATCATACCGGCGTGTTCGGCGGAAAATTCTGCACAATAAAGTATACATTACTAGCTTGCGTAGCAAAAAGCGAATAGCCAGATTAAGGAAAGCCATAAAAAGTCAAAATGTTACGTTAACGCTTTTTTTTGTGCAACATCGTAATTTTTTCCATTACGACCAAAAATGCACGTCCAAAAGACTACTCTTAGGCAATAGCAGATTTAATGCACACTACATTCGTACCAAAGTGATGGTGCTGCGTTACGTATTTGCCAAGTGACTAAGCTTTTTCGACAGTCATAGTTGTTATGTTTCACGTTGAAGTTTTCACGTCCAGAACCGTAGCATTTTGCCAAGACGTTTCCGCCCCCTCTTGCCATTAGAAAAAATTATTCTCTTGCTGAGTTCTACCAAACCTCAAAATATGTACCTAACTTTCTCATACACCCTATGCAAGTATGCATGCCTTCGCTTTCGATATGACTGTCGAAAAAGCTTAGTTACTTGGCAACTACGTAACGCAGCATCATCACTTTGGTACGAATGTAGTGGGCATTAAAACTGCTATTGCCTGAGAGTAGTCTTTTGGACGTGCATTTTTGGTCGTAATGGAAAAAGTTACGATGTTGCACAAAAAAGCGTTAACGTAACATTTTGACTTTTTATGACTTTCCTTAATCTGGCTATTCGCTTTTTGCTACGCAAGCTAGTAATGTATACTTTATTGTGCAGAATTTTCCGCCAAACACGCCGGTATGATCGGTTCCTTTGTGCTGTTGTTGACTGGTTCTCCCGCAAACGTAGATTTTGCACAACTATGTAGGAGAAAAAAGACAGAATAACTGCTTTTATAAATTTCATCCTCACTCCTAAACAAAACGTTTTCCCGGCTTCCACCCATTGGCAAAAATGATTTTCTCACCGAGTTTGACCATACCCTAGCGTTTTGGACACACAAATAGGAACACCCTGTATATATTTATATATACATACATACATAATCAGTAAATCTGGGTAATACGTCTAAACTTAAAACTGCTTTTTTCTTAGCGTGAAAACTTTTATTTTTTTATTTGCAAGCAATTGTTATATATATATATATATATATGGGTAACGGTTTCGACCTGTTGCTTTTGCACAAGCGAGAGTGGGCAAATACTCTAATGTACGCAGATGACATTGTGGTAATGCGGGGAATTTTGAAAATAAATATACTTATCTGGGGTCACTAGAGTGTTGAATGGTAGCAGTGCCCGAAAACACATCGAAAGCTCGTGCCGCCGTCACCGTAAATGTTTTCATGGGTTGGTCTTTATCACTAGAGAGCTGCCCCTGCAGACTGGGTCGGGTCTATTCATGGATCGCTACAGAAAACCAACGAGCTGCAAGTTGAATCCCCCAAGGCAAAAGTGTTACATATTTATTGGCTCTATTTTTATAGCGGAAATTTTACAACCGGCTGCAGAGAGACTCAGGCGCGCGAGACCCCCGGTCGCAAAAGCTGCACTCCAGGACATAGACATGAATGAACGAAATAAGTGAAGAACGGGAGTCGCGGATTCCCAGCAACGATAACAACAATTAGAAACAAAATTCTACGTGCATGCATATTCATCGCCTTAGTCGGAAGCTAAATAAAGATCAGTCTTTTGCTTTCACATCATCTTTGACGGACACACAACAAATAACAAGCCGTCAACAATTGCGGTCAATACATACTGCGTCCGCCTTCTTCAATATTAAAGTACAATTAACAGCAACATTTGCTATTACACTTATATAGGCATAATAGGGGAGGCAGAACTTCAATTACTGGATACAAAATAGATTTTTAGGAGACAGGTTCTTAGGACTTGCTAGGGGTTCTTGTGGGAATATAAGAATTGAAATCTTAGAAGGGGTGGGCTTTAACGGCGCAGGAGCAGCTAGGGGTTTACCAATCAGGTAGACGGGGAAATAAACGGAAATCGACATAATAAACAGCTAGACCTAAAAGAGTCTTCTAACGACTGCGTTTGCAGCCCACGGAGTTCAACGCGTCTTATGCAGCACGGAAGAATTCTACAATCCTCGCGAACGTTGTAGATGCGCGAGGCGCTTTGGCCAGTGCGGCTGCTACCATGCCGTAGTATGTCCAGCAGTTTAGTCGATTCTGCCGAACTGTCAAGACGACAAAATATTCACAAATGTGTTAGAAGTACGAGCTATGTCTAAAGCATATGATTTACCCGTCTTAGAATATATATATATATATATATATATATATATATATATATATATATATATATAATTAATGTGCGCATGTACATTATCCTCGATACAACTGTGACAGCGACTGATTACTTACAGCCGCCACTTTCGATTCAACACAGCGCTGAATTGCATAAGCATTGCATGCTACTTACTACATGTTGGTATAGCCTGAATTAGCTGGTGACGTAGTGGTTGCTCCCAGAATTTGGCCATCAAGACTTCTGCTCACAACTGGCGATAGATGCTGTCAAGCTTACGATCTTTATTCGGGTGGGTTGATGTTGTTGTTGTATTTGCTGTTCATATTTTGTTCTAGATGTGATTGTTGTTGTTCGGCATCACCAACACGACAATCGACGTAGCGTAGTGTCTTGGCCATTTTTCCGTCCGTATTTTTTGATGTCGTTATAGACTGTCAGTTTAGGTGTCACTATAATTGCAGCAGGTTGTTTGACACGTTGTAAAAATGATGTCTACGAGAGGCCGATGACTGATGATCTGAAGCCTTTGTCGGGAACAGCAGTAACAGTATCAAGCTAGTAGTAGTAGTAGTAGTAGTAGTAGTTGGACTACACTTGGTTGTAGTTGTCGCTGCCACATGAAAGCAGCTATAAAGCATTTAATCTACTGTTCTTAACTGATCCAAAAGGTGCAAGTATCTAAGGTCACCAAGCTCATATGGTCATATACAATGTGCATATACAGCATACACATTGCGATGGTGTCGAGGACGGACATTTTAAGAATGGCCGCAGTAGCAATCGCTGCACCAACCAATGACAACATCTACAACTCGGCAAAGACAACAACAACAGCAATGACTATTACGATAGCAACCATAAAAGCAACGAAAACAACAACAACAACAAACTAACGACAATAACTACAACAACAACAACAACAACAACAACAACACCGACAACAACAAAAACAACACCGACAACAACAACAACAACAACAACAACAACAACAACAATAACAACAACAACAATAACAACAACAACACTACCATTAACAGCAACAGGCGAGGATGTTGTTGCTAGCAACGTCGTCGTTGTTGTTGTTGTTTTGTTGTTATTTTCGTTAGTTTGTTGTGTTTGTCGTTGTTATTTTTTATTTTCAGTGTCGTTGTAGTTTTGTTATTCGTGTCGTGCTTTTTTTTTAATTCTGGCTGTTGTTGTTGTTCTTGTTGTAAATCGTTATCAGCATCATGATGGCCACCCATGTCGATAGCGGTGCAGGGTGCTTCGTGCTTCGATAAGTGGCGGCGCCTCCAGAAAAAACGTGCTGATGGGGAGTGGGGGGGGATGGCGAAGAAAGTCCCCCTGTTGTCTGCCTGTTTGACTGAGTGCAGTTGCTGCAACTGTTGCAGCTGTTGTACTGTGTGTGTGTGTGTGTGTGTGTGAACTAGAGAGGATATCGTCGCAACTTCATTGTCTTCGTTGTCGTCGCCGTCATCATCATCATCATATAGGGTGCAGCGCAATGTGGTGATTTGAGGGTGTGCAGTTGAAAATGCGTTGATGTCTGCGCGCCCGTGGCTCGAACATCAATGTGCCCCCATGCTGACAAATGCCGCTCCTCCTGCTACTACTACTACTAATAATACTACGAACACTACTACTACTACTACTACTGCTTCTGCTTGTCCGGGAGAGAACGGCGTAATCGTGTTATATCAGAGGTGTAGTCGAAGTAGACGCTAGAGCAAGAGCCGGCAAGCCGGCGAGGAGGCGTGAGGAGGCACACTCTCAACCACAACGCCAGCCAGCCAACCAGCCGGGGTTCAAGCCTTCGTGAACGATCACCAGCCCCCCAAACCCCATCCCCTCCCGCCACCCACGGTCATCGACAACGACGAAGACGAAGACGACGACGACGATGACAATGACAACAACGACAATACCAACCCGCAAGTACTGCAATGAGGGCACAGAGCAGAGCAGGTCGACTTCAGGGTCATTAGGGAATTTGCCACCGTCGCAGCCGCCACCACCACCACCATTGCGCCCCCCTTCGCGGCAGTAGCAGCTGAACCAGCAGCAGCAGCAACATCAGAAGACGCCGTGCCCATATGTCGTATTTGTGGGATATTCTGGCGCGTCAGAAGAGCGCAGCCGCCAATCTGGTAGTCGCCCCCCCCTTCTGTCGCGGCCCGAACTCACCCCGCTAAGCGGCCACCCCCAGCCCGTCTCCCCCCAGCAGCTATGTGTCCGCTGTGTCTACCCTCTGGCTCTATCTGGGGCTCACAGCTAGCAGCTCCCAGACCCCGGGGGGGGGGGGGGGGGCAATGACAGCCCCCCGACTTCACGTGTACGTGAGCACGGCAACAACAGTTGCAGCGTGAACAGCGGCAGCATCAGCGGCCGCAGCAGAAGGGGCTGCGGCAGCGGCTTCAGCGCCAGTGACACCAGTGCTGGATACTATGGTGATGATGATCGTAATAGTGACGACGGTGGTGGTGGTGGTGTCCGGCGGCCCCGGGGTTCAGTCTTACCCCTCAGCTTTTGCCCACGGTTTGCCCTCCGCGCTTGATTATACATCGACACACACACAAACACACACCCACACATACACTCGCCAAGACACATTGGCTAACTGAGGCTGGCGGTTATAGACACAGATATCACACACCGTAACACACACACACAGAAGTGTCTAGCCAATGTACATAGACCTACACACACATACACTCTCACAGACAATACTTGAAGCGGCTGGCTGGCGAATGCGAGCATATATATAGAGCTGGAGTCGCTGTCCATTGCAGTGTCAGCAGCATCGCTTGTTGGACAGCGTTCATTCTTAGCCTAGTACTTTCACTACTACTACTACTACTATTACTGCTACTGTTATTGACAGAGCACAGGATTGATTGTTGTTTTTGTTGTTGCTGTTATCACTGCAACAAATGCGGTAGTTGTAAAACAGTGGTGATCGGCGACGTGGTATTAACAACAGCAGTGCTACCTGTCAGATGATTTCGTCATCACAGTGCTAAAGTTTCTAGCAATCAACGCCCGAGGTCGACTGAGAGGACAAACACCGCGAACTAAGAGACCAACGACCTTAGAGACCATTGGTTGGCCATTGAAGAAGACCAGAACACGGACCGAGACACTTTTCTAGGGATTTCGCTCGAACTTCTGAAGCCGCTGATTTGGCTTCGACGCGATCGCACCCATCAGACCGTCCACCCCCATTTCTCTGTCTAGCGGTACTCTACAGTTAGAGTCTCAGTCGTCTCACTCAGGTCGGCTACCTTACGCCTACCGGCTGCCTACTTAATTTTTTTTTCGAGCGGTCTCCCTACTGCACTCCGCCGGCCTAAACATGCACGCCTCTAGGATGACGTGGGCCGCCCTCGTGATGGCCGTCCTGCTCGTGTCCTGTTGTGTTCTGCCGCAGCAGGCCGACGCCAAGCTGCACAAGAAGCTCGCCAAAAAGCTCGCGATCCCGCTGCTCGCCGGCGGCGCGGCCGGAGCTGTGCTCGGCCTCGGAGCGGGCCTGCTGCATAGTCACCACAAGCCGAGCCACGGCTGGGAGGAGAAGCACGTGTACCACGTCAAGGAACACCACCACGGCGGCTGGGACCACGGATGGCACGTACAGGCCATCGACGACGGCTGGTGGTGATAGCACAAGCGGTTAAGCTTGACGGTTTTCTATCTATCTCTGTTTTCCTCTCTCTCTCTGACGCTCTCTACCTCTCTGCACAAGGGCCGCGGGCCGCGATCCACCTTCGGGGCCGTGGCTTACAATTACAAGCCAGGACGCCCAGGACGCGTCCAGAGAGAGTTCCTGTTCTTCGTGTCGTCGGCGTCGCCGTCGCCTCATCCATCACAGTAGGGGCGAACATCAGCAGACACACACCCAATGTATAATCTGTCATAGCTTGTCAGCTTCTTCTTCTTACTGAGACAACGGCGAGCGCCGGTTGTCATATCGTAGTATCGCTAGTAATACCGTTCATGTTGTAGATTTTGCTCACCATTCATTCCATATAGCATATAGCCGCTGGCGTCAAAACAACGCTGATGCCGCGTTCTAGAACAATGATGAACAACGACTCATTGTTTGTCATACTAATGTCAATGTAGATAAAAACCATACAAGCCATACACTGTTACATATACAAATACACAGTACGCCTATTGTTGAATAACCTTGGGCGTCATGTAAACCGAAATAAATTGTATAAACAAATTCATGTCTACTCTCTTTTGCTAAAGGATATTGGTGCAAACTGCTGCTAGTTGAGAGCAAAGAAACGATAATATACATATATTATTAAATTATACATATATAATGAAAGATTTGGTTTATCGGTAACAATGCTGCGTTATAGCAGATGTCTTATTCAGTTTGCTTAGGTGCAATTAGGCACCGTATTTCGTTTGTATTTGGTAAGCCAGAACAAATGACACCGTGCATCACATAAAATACTATCACGGGAATTACGAGAAAAGCTACAGCCCAAATGAAACAACTTCAACTCTTCTGAGAGGTGCATAAAAAACGTAGGGACTCCGTTTAAAGGAAGCATGCCAGAAAACTAGAAGCCATTTCAATGACGAAAATGATGATAACTTAGGCCAAAGATATAGAAGTATTCAAGACAAACTCCGACATGCCTAAACCCTATTTTCTCTAGACTTTACTATTTTCGGGCTGACTTTCAGCCAACATTTAACGCCCAGGGACTTGCTTTTGCGGTGTTTCGTAAGACGGAACACTGCTGTCCTTAGGCAAGAAGCTAGATGAAACAAAGCTTTCTCGGAAGACAAACTTGATTCAGAGCTGACCCCTGTATGTCTGCCGCAACTCATAAGGCCCTTGACAGTGCCAGCTTATGCCGAGAACTGTGCCATGCTCTCAATCTAAATACTAAGAATTATATCTACTGCAAATCCTAGTATTTATTTAACAAGGAATTTGTGCACCACCAACCAAAAGCTTATTGATGAGCAATCGTATGCATCACCTCCATCCAACTGTTATTCGATGAAAATGCTTATCTTTTTACGCTTCGGACCGGGTCATCTGCTCTAGGTACCCCTCGTCTTCTTTACCCACTCCATTTGTCCAAGAAGATTCCACTTTTATCCAGATGTCGCTACCAGGCCAATCTTACCCCTAGTCCGTGTGGTCATTATACCTATAGATTCAAACTTCATTCCACATGAAGGGCACCCGACGGTCAAGGTCGGCTGGGCGAGCTCGAATAGCTACACTACTGCTGAGAATTCAAGTGTTGTCTGGTTGTGGCCATAGCAGAAAGCATTATTCTGCTCGCGACACTGTTCTGGGAACGGATGGTTACTTGTGCTCTTAAGGATCTAGCGTCCTAGACTAGGCGCAAATAATCGGATTCCTATTGAGCTAACCCTACCAGCCACGACGGCTACAATTCAAGTTATCGCTAGTAAAAGTCTATTTGCGCCTGATAACCATAAAGATGGCTGGCTAAAAACCAAATTTGATTCTCGGGTCGATGGAAGCTTACAACTTTGCCTTTATAATCTTAAACGAGCAATGGGCTTTAGTCCATCGTTATGACGGGCGACTGCGCTGGAACTTAGGTAAAGTATATCAAGAATTTGCTAAAACAATGGCTGCCCGAGAAGTTGTCAGGTGTGAAGGTTGGTATCAAAACATTTTTAGAGTCTTACACTATATAGTCTAGGACTTATGAAAACTAAATAAAAATGTATGAGCAAATCCATTTTTTCCTTATAAGCAGATATCTAATGAAAAATTGTTGTTTCCTTCATATATATATATATATATATATATATATATATATTATTATTTTTTATGATTAAAAAATCATATTATTTTTTTGTAAATAAAATCAAATACAAATGCTAAGCAGCACTGCGAATGCACGACAGTGAATGTTTATTCAGATATTGAATAATTTGACATTACCTATAAAAGCATCACTAAAAGCTTGTCGATATTTGATCGCATGTATCACTGCAGACATAGAGAGACTCCACATCGATGTCGCGAGGTGTCTACTCGCTTTTAACGCGCAGGTACCTAAGAAAATATTTTTTTCTGCGTAGTGGAGAAACATTTGTCAAGATGCGAAAAAAATGGCGAGCACGAGCACGCGGGTGGCAAAACAGCTATAGTTAAAAATCGTCAAAAACAACTTTGTTGTGTACAGTTAATTTGTACAACTTTCAGCCTGTAAAGTGCGTTAGAATGTTTGAGAGGGATCCTGCTGTTCAAAATGTACGACAATTTCCGTGAAAGACGTCCAACAACAGCAACGGATGGGGAAATGTTGACCGTGTGAAGGTTACAATGGACAAAAACTCTAATAGAACTAGAATGGGAATCGCTAGAGACTTTGAGCTTGAATGCCGTATCCTTCCAAAGTACCCCTCTCACAAACCCTCTTCGTCGCCAAAATATATTTTTGATCATACTTGATTACACGTCGGATTGTGCAATTTGTATGTAATTATTATATTAACCGCACTTTCACACAGAAAAAGTGAAGGATCCTTGCTGTTTCAGCCGAAGTTAACATGCAAAATCCCTTTAAAACCCCATATATGATAAATAGATTTGTGGTATATAGGCGCTCGTCCTCCTTTGATTTATAGCTGGACAAAAAGGAGGCGCGTGAGTTTCTGGCTCGAGAATTTCTGATAAAATTGTAGGAGGACTCTTCTTCTTTGTTCTCGAGACTTGTGACACGTGGCGACAGTTCGGCATATTTTAGGGCCTTCTGTTCAGCTCTAGGATCTCGCCAGAGCGGTCAATCGTTGAAACGGCTCCACTCACCAAAAGCAAAGCGCCGAGGGTGGGCTGACAAGAAAATAGTCGCCATTTTCCTTCTCCATTGTTGTGGTGGTGGTGGTCGAAATGGAAGGAATGACGAGCGATTGGTATATGTACAACAGAATGCCTATCAAAATGTTTAAGCGCCCACCATAAAGAGCTTTTTCAAAATGTTTTATAGACAATGATTTCTTCACTACGACAACGCGCCGGCCCACAAGGCTATAAACACTGATACCTATATAGAAAAATTCAAAAACGACATATACATATTTATTATATAAACGACATTGCAAATATTTAGTTAAGTCCCTATTTAGTAGGGCTGCCAATCTAACATCAGAGGCATCGATATTATTCATCATTTATTTATCTATGTTTATAATAAGCACGCGCTTATATATATATATATATATATATATAGTGTTTTAGGTAATAAAATATTATCAAGCTAAATGCTTGAAAGAAATAGCTTACTGACACGTATAATATAATCGGAATGGATATTGCTATGCAGCACAGCGAATGCACAAAATTAACGACACACTTTTGAACGACCGAACAAAGTCTGTAACTAGGGTTTAAGTAGCGTTGCCTCGACGAACTATCGAACTTGGCAGGGCCACAATATTAGATTCATGTACTTGGAAGTTTTATGAGCATTTATGCGACGATTTTTTTTATAAGTGCGTTTTATTAATAGCATGTGCAATGACCATAACTTCATTTGTTTTTCCATAAGGCCCGTGTACGGCCCTTATGTTTTGCACTGATACATCCAATCATCTATCGATGATTATCTTAAACTTTAATATGCCATACTACCAACATGTAGTGAATCAATACTGATTCAACTAAAATCTATTGGTCGTGCGCTCAATCAGTACTATGGGCCTAATGTTGTTGACGAACACACCGGTGATGCACACACACTCTGTCTGACGCGGTCTGACGAGACAGAATCAAACGTATTTAGATTTAAAGCCCACACAGAGCCCTACGTGCAATATATGGGGATCTCTCTACGTGCAATGCACGGGCATCTCTCTACGTGCAATATACGGGATTCTGTATGAGGGCCAACCGGAATCATTACTGACTGCACTGAGTACGCTCCATTCTGAGTTGATAAAAAAAAAAATCCTTAGTTTGATTGATTGATTGATTTATTATTCGCTTGGCATGCATACCTAAATACACACGTCACCCTTTTTTATCAGGGGCGCTTAGAGCGGCAGCATATATGTTACCTATGCATCTGAATAATCAATGTACACTTCCATACCTACTGAGTATTTGCTTTCCATTGGGACAGCCTCTTCTTTGTAATATCGACCAGGTCCTTTCTAACGTTTGGTCCTAGAGCTAGGGCATGTGACAGCTCTATATCTCTGCTTCCCCCTAGGGCTGTACATTCTTTAACAATATGCTCAATTGACTCATTCCCTAGCCCACATGCTCGACATTCTGTACTTTGTCCCTCCATATATTTAGCTCTTTGTATCCTTGTATCCAACATCCCTGCCCTGGCATCTGCCAATAGCCCGCTCGCTCTTGAATTATCGTATACCCATTCTACCCCGCCCCTTTCCGTCTTTTCCTTTCCATATATACTTGCCAAACTCGATCTGGAACCCATCGTCAATTTCCATTTGCCTGTATATGACTTGTTCACCCTCAATTTCACCATCTTCTCCGATATTCCCGCTCTGGCCCATTGCTGACTATTGTACCCAATCTCCCTAGCTGGAAATTCTACTCTGCGATCCCACTTCGTTTTTATCTTTAGTGCCGTCTTTACCAGTCTTGCACAAGTTTTAGTATCTTGTGCACGCGGACGTCCCGCGTAACCGACAAACTTGTTACTTATCTTGTAATGCGGAGAGCCTAAACAACGTTGACAATATGCTACAGTTAACTACTACTTTACATATAGCATGAATGGATTCTTGAAGATCGAAAATACGTTTTTTCACGCAATCGGTCGATTTACCTCAGCCTTGAGACCACACTTTGTCTCCACGTTCACAGCTGTAGCGACATGTTTGAACATCGAAATCGAGCTTCAGCGCTACAACGTACAATTTACCAATTGCTTACGCATTTCTTCGGTGTTCGCTCCAACAGCCCACGGAGTCATAACGGTTCGTTACACCCAAAACAAGCCAGTGTTCACGTCTGATCACGAATAAACGGACTGGCTGCTTGACGCATGATTGAATAGGCGCACGCATAGCCTGATCGCGGTTCACATATTTGAATGCCATCAATGTACTACTTACTGCACGATTCTGCCAATGCCCAGTAATTTGACCAGTGTACCGGACTACGCTTTTATGTAACAGGCGTGTTTATGCAATTACTCGTCGCCCGCTGCAATTGCGCCAAAGGTCATAACCTTAACGCTGCCTACGCGACTACCGGAAGATTGAATAGAGAGACTCGTTATTTCACAATCTTCCCCCAAATGATGCTAATATATTCTAAGAGCTCGAGGTTATCGAAAATGAATTCGCAATGTAGGAAACGGTTCGTGCTGCCGGTCCCGCGAACTCCTAATCAGCAACCGTGGGTGTGTTGCTCTATTACCATTGTGTTAACGCGTCTGTCACGAATTGCTGCTTGTGTTTGCTGCCAACATGCACTTAGCTATCAAGAAAACCAAGTTGGAAGTACTCAATTTACCCCGTATGCAGTATCGGTAAACAGATTGCCTATTGAATGCCTACAATGCGGATGTTGCAGGGGGGCTCGGTTCGCTTGGGATTATCCCATGTATAGTAGTAGTAGCAGCAGTAGTATTTAGTAGTAGTAACACATCTTGAGATTTACAGAGAGACAGTTTAATATTTACTCATCAACGTGGCTGGTCTTGCCTGTTTCAATTGACAAACTAGCCAGAAACAAAGTAGAAAAATAATCAAAACAAATATATAGAACTACTAACACTAACAAGCAAACCGCCGCATAAAACTTGTCACGTTCGAAATTGGCGTTGATTTAATATAAATCTGTAAGAAAGTGTTCGTCCGCTGATCGTCTGCAAAGACCGTCGCAATTGGAAAGACTTTGTCGCTGTATGTGGTCTGTCGTTTTGGCGCAAGTTTAAATAAGTTGTGGCGTAGGTGGGCTTGTTCCCGAGACGATACAAATTGGTTAGATGCTGGGGCCCACATCACCTAGTTCAGCACTTTGTTTGTTGAGTTGGGTGGAAGAGATCCCCTACACGAAAAATCGCGACGAGCATAATTGCGGAATGTCTCCCGTTACTTTAAAATCGAAGCAGTACTTTATGACCCTCACTGTCGTAACTAACCATTCAAATAAAAAAAATAGCTTTTTTAAAATAAAACAAAAAAAGAATTTGCGTGATATGTTTTCCATGCATATATACAATTAATGCGTAGGGCAGTATAACCATCTTGAGAATTCAAAGTTAGATAATTAAATGGCGCCGATTTGATCTTTATCACTCGGGCCGATAAGTACCTCAAGACGTCCTTTTCTGCTCCAACCGGGGTCTCCCAAGGCTCCACCTTGTCACAGCTGTTTCAGATAACGCATATTTGGACATAACAATTACATCAAAATAGACGCACGGCTTATAACTCTGAATAATCAGGTGCATATGAGTAAACCACTGTTATGGGGAAGATATTGTATAACGGAATACTAACCACCAGTAACAACAGAATAAATGAAAGAACGTCTTTTATCTAAAGAAAGGGAGGTGCCTGACAGCACATGTCATGTGGGTGTAGGTGGGCAGAACAAATTGTACACACCTTTCGTACGATCAACTGTTTGAACGTGCTTGAACTACATAATTTATTGTGGAAGGTGTTTATGCCTGCGTCAATGACTTTTTAAAAGAAAAGGGCTCTCAGAACATTTATGTCGTGATATCTAAGATGATTATTGATTCCCCGCATATTTGTAAATTTATAAATTTGTACATTTTACATCTCCTTTGAAGTGTCCATTGGGATAATCTTTGCCTATGTAGTTTATCAATTGTTTACGCTTATCAACATACATTGCATTGGTAGTAGTCCTCGATATTTCAGCCAACTTAGTGATATGGCTATAAACACGCCAGAGTTCCTTTTAAACTTTATAGATGGTGTGCATTTGCGGTTTATTTTTTCTCTGTTGTGTTTTGCTATTTTAAGAACGAAACAATTATGCATCGGAATAAAAGTTTCGCTCACTTCGAACACCAATATTACAAGAAATGATAGGATAAGGTTACGACAGAATTTCACTCCAACTGAGTGCTTCAAACAATGTACACAACATCTATCCTAATTTGAGCAGAAGTTTTTTTCTGAAGTTTCCAAAACGCAGCGAAAGGGTTTGCGCTTGTTTCGAAGCATAAGCTAATCATTTGCTACAGATATTTACTGCCGGCGTGTACGTTGTTTGCAAATAAGACAAGGCGCATCATCTTAATCGCTATTTTGTTTTTTAAGATTCGATTCTTTAAGATTTAATCAAAGGAACTTTTCCTATAAGCCTAGAAGCGGTCGAGCTCCGTCAAGGTGACCGAGAGCCTCATAATGAATTATTTCCACTTTTATTACTAGACGGGGTCAATATGTCCAACAAAACTTTGAGGAACTTGATTATCTATCGTTATGAGGAAGGCCAAGTTTTCAATGACTCTACAAAAAAAATCCGATTTTTTCTTAGGTGATTTCGTAAACATGCATGAAATAAACTGCACATGATTGTCAACTATTTCTACAATAACGGACTGTCTACTGTGGTAGTACCAGAAAACGCATTTACGTAGGTTCTTTCTTGTTTCTATTAGTTTGTTCTGGCGCCTTTTATATAGAGCCCAATCAACGCTGGACTTCATTAATGTTAATACATTATTAGCAGCGCAAATATCCAGACATGACGGTGACAGACCTGGTCGCCGCTATGGTCAAGGATGAGTTTAAATCATAGCAGAGCATCAGCATGGTGGAAGGGAGAATGAGAAGGATAAACGAACTATAAAGGCAACTAGCTGAAAGGAGTGAGCCGACGAATGAGATGGAATGGCGGCTGAAAACCAACATTAGAAGGGAACAATTATAAACGAAGCGCATAGAAGAACCTTAATTTTCAGCTAAGTAAAACAAAAGTAGTTCTGATAAAAATAGTTATAACATATATTCAATAAATAAAAAAAAGTAGTAATAACACGAAATATATATATATATATATATATATACAGGGTATTACAGGAATATTTGATCAACGATATATGGAATTGTAGAGCTCGTTAAGGCAAATATTTTTTTTCCAACGGAACATGGTCTCTAAGAGGCCCTGTTTCGGAATGAGAGTTAAATTACTACAATTTGTGACATTGGTGTTTTTGCCCGACATAGGAGCATAGAATGTGCTGTTGCGAGACAACCAGTCCTCCTATACAGAAACTAACACACCGCCGTGTTCGTGAGAAAATTCTGCTTCTTTCGAAGAACTCATAAGGCCGGTCAGAAGATGCTACATGGTCGCTTAGAAGAGAATTCGCCAAAATGAAGTTATTTTATTAAGCTTCACGCCTAATACCCCAAAATCATTACGGTACGACCACTTACAGCGCTCTAAACTAACATATTCAGGCAAATGCGCATTTCATGACGATCATTTTGGTACCAAACTTATGGCAATGCGAGCTGTGGTTGCGGAGTAATTACGATTTTTTGGTGGGATGTCCAGATTAAGTGCATGTAAAATGACTGTGTGGCGACGTTCACTACCACCGACGTGTCGCGCGACAGCCGCAGCGCGTCATTTTACATGCACTTAATCTGGACATCCCACCAAAAAATCGTAATTACTCCGCAACCACAGCTCGCATTGCCATAAGTTTGGTACCAAAATGATCGTCACGAAATGCGCATTTGCCTGAATATGTTAGTTTAGAGCGCTGTAAGTAGTCGTAAGGTAATGATTTTGAGGTATTGGGCGTGAAGGTTAATAAACTAACTTCATTTTGGCGAATTCTCTTCTAAGCAACCATGTAGCATCTTCTGACTGGCTTTATGAGTTCTTCGAAAAAAGCAGAATTTTCTCACGAACACGGCGGTGTGCTTAGCTTCTGTCTAGGAAACCTGGTTGTCTCGCAACAGCACATTCGATGCTCCTATGTCGGGCAAAAACACCAATGTCACAAATTGCAATAATTTAACTCTCATTCCGAAACAAGGCCTCTTAGAGACCATGTTCCATTGGAAAAAATATTTGCCTTAACGAGCTCTACAATTCCATATATCGTTGATCAAATATTCCTGTAATACCCTGTATATACAGGGTCATTCATATTGTTCTGTACTTATTTCGAGGTTTGGTTGAACTCGGCAAGAAAATAATTTTTCCCTATGGAGGGAGGACGAGGAAACGTTTTGTTAAGGAGTGAGGATGAAATTGATAAAAGTCGTTATTCTGCCTTTCTTTCTCCTACATAGTTGTGCGAAATCTACGGAAAATTCTGCACAAGGGAAGACACTTCACTAGTTTGCGTAGCAAAAAGCGAATACACAGGTTGAGGAAAGTCATGAAAAGTCGATATTTTACGTTAACGCTTTTTCATGAAAAATCGTAAAACTTTTCCATTGCGACCAAAAATGTACGTCCAAAAGACCACTTTCACGCAATAGCAAATTTAATGCCCATCATTTTCGTACCAAGGTGACGGTGCTGCGTTACGTAGTTGTCAAGTAACTAAGCGTTTTCGACAGTTATAGTTGTTATGTTTTACGTGCAAGTTTTCATAAATTTTTGGTCGTAATGGAAAATGTTTACGATTTTTCACGAAAAAGCGTTAACTTAAGACATAACAACATATCGACTTTTCATGACTTTCCTCAACATGTGTATTTGCTTTTTGCTACGCAAGCTAGTGAAGTGTCTTCCGTTGTGCAGAATTTTGCGGTGTAATCGGTTCCTTCATGCGTTAACTGGTTCTCCCGCAAACGTAGATTTCGCACAACTATGTAAGAGAAAAAAGGCAGAATAACTACTTTTATGAACTTCACTCTCTCTCCTAAACAAAACGTTTCCGCGTCCTTTCTCCATAAAAAAAATTATTTTCTTGCCAAGTTCAACCAAACCTCGAATTAAGTACATAACAATATGAATGACCCTGTATATACAGTCACTGAAAAAAATATAGGGCCACCCATGTTTGCCACATTTCACGCATTTATTATAACCGATTGTGTAAAGATCATAATGATACATGCTCACAGAGTAACAGCGGATACTTTTATCGACATTTGGAGTATCGGGTTACCTTAAAACACGAGATTTCGACATTTGGCACAGCTACGCTGCGAAAAAATTATAAAGTCACCACCAAGATGCATGTCTTAGCGAGTGAACTGAGTGGAATAACAACGTTTGGGCTCATTTCACGGCTCGACAGAAACGAAAGCAGACCTCCTACCAGAAATTTTTCTGTGCTGAAACGATGGGTTTGGGTCGGCGTTTCACGAGTGACGAAAAGACCCAAATCAAGGCTTATAAGGATGTCGGCCTCTCTAATCGGGAAATTTCCCGTCGATTGGGGCGTTCTCGCCAAGTAGTGAACAACTTCGTGAATTTGGGTGAAAAATACGGCGTAAAAAAGAGTCCGGGGCGTCCAAATGCCATTTCGGAACGAAACAAGCGCGCAATTTTGAAGATAGCCTCGAACTCTGCGCTCTCGGCAAAGGCAATTGCGGCGGCGGCCGGTGTGCAAACGAACGTGCGAAATGTGCAAAACCTCCTCAGGAAGACACTTTGGCTCACGAGAAAAAAACTTAAGAGAAAACCACGATTGACCGCTGAGCATCAGAAAGCTCGTCTCGACTTTGCCCAGGTTACGATGTCATGGACCACTGAATGGCACCGAGTGCTCTTTTCGGATGAAAAAAAGTTCAATTGTAATGGACCGGATGGATTTAACTATTATTTCCACGATGTGCGCAAGGAAGAACGATTTTTGTCAAAACGGCACTCAGGTGGCGGTTCGGTGATGATCTGTGCCGCTGTCGGGTATTATACAAGATCGCCGATTGTGTTTTTAGACGGTTGTGTTTATTCGACGCGCTATAGGGATCTACTAGAAAAGCAATCCGCACATTTTGAGCTGATGGGAGCACCCGACTTTGTTTTTCAACACGATAATGCCCCGATTCACACTGCTAAGTTGATCGAAAGCTGGTTCGAACAACGCCATATTGAGGTCCTACGCTGGCCTGCAGTCTCACCTGATCTTAATATTATCGAGAATGTATGGGGCTGGCTCGCCCGAAAGGTTTACACCGACGAAAAACAATTTTCGAACCAGAACTAAAAAAACAATTGTGAAGGCTTGGGACGAGCTCTCGCAGGACGTCATCCAAAATTTGTTCAACACTATACCAAACCGCATTTTTGAAGTTATCCGACGTAATGGGAAGTTCACTAAATATTAAGTATAGTTGTTAGGTGCCGTGAAATGAGCCCAAACGTTGTTATTCCACTCAATTCACTCGCTAAGACATGCATCTTGGTGGTGACTTTATAATTTTTTCGCAGCGTAGCTGTGCCAAATGTCGAAATCTTGTGTTTTAAGGTAACCCGATACCTCAAAGGTCGATAAAAGTATCCGCTGTTACTCTGTGAGCATGTATCATTATGATCTTTACACAATCGGTTATAATAAATGCGTGAAATGTGGCAAACATGGGTGGCCCTATATTTTTTTCAGTGACTGTATATATATATATACACTAGTGCACAACCACATCAGCAGCCGGGAACGGTAGAATCAATCACTGTGCGAGATGTTTACATGCGTGTCCCCGTTCGCTCTCAATCAATACCTCATTATGGTACGTTTGATCCCGTCTGATTGGTACGCCGATACGCTAGAAAACGGTGCTTGTTACCACCGTTTGGCTTGTTAAATTGCACCTCAAAACAGAGTGATGCCAACCTCATCATTTCATTAGACGTATACATAAACGCATACATGCTCGCTAACTCCTACATATATATATATATATATATATATATATATATATATGTATATATATATATATATATATATATATATATGTATATATATATATATATAAGAGAACAGAAATTCGACATGAGTCTCTCTCTCTTCCTCTCACCCTCACTGTCATTGACCGGGCAATTTAGCCTTTTGATGTCGGCGGCACGCATCTTCACGACTAGCAAATAGCCGGAATAACTCGCGCAATATAGAGGGTGCTATTTCACCTGACCCCCCCTACTATTTGTAGGACAAGCAATTATTATTAATTCTATTACCACCACTGCTAGCTTGATTATCTTAATTAAATCACTACTGTTATATTGTTCTCAATGAAAATATATGTTACAATCATTTCTTCAAGGGATTCTGGTGTTCTTGTTGTATATCGTAATAGACTGCGATTAGCGATGATTAAGGCAAGAAAACGAGCTGACTTGGCCGGCAGTTTTGCGTACATTACCGCATACACATAAACAGATAAATAGAATATAGCTTCATGCCAAACAAACAGATCTCTAGCTTAGCAGCTAATTAGCTGCATTAGTAGTAGAGAAGTCGTAGTGTACTTATATTATAAACATTAATAATAATAATAATAATAATAATAATAATAATAATTTGCAATAATACGTTCAGACCTCACAATTGTAACATTATTTAACATGTAATAAAGAGCACAAATAATAATAATAATAATAATAATAATAATAATAATAATAATAATAATAATAAAAATAATCGGTATAGAATATTCGCAAACTTGCATCGGTATTTGATGATAGGGTGACCTTTTCGGAGTCGTTCGTCAAGCGGTGCAGTGCGACCCAATGCGATGAAACAGCGGTATGTACCCTATGTAACGACATGATCCTATAAATACCACATCGATAATTATTGACGAAATTTAACCTTTGGTTAATCAGCTTAATAAAAGCAGGAAAAGTTTAAGAATCCGTGCATAAAAACAGCAGATAAAACAAATGTGCGAGTCCTTTTCTTCTAATTGTCGTCATACGTCACCCAACAGCTCATATTCTGTAATCGTTGTGACTTTGAGATTAATTCAAATATGTGTTTTCTAATTCAATTCAATTTAGTGCACATGGGGTTGCAATAGTTTCCTTAGGGGCGTATACGAGTTATATTAAAATATGGAATTCTTAAAATTTAACACCATTAAGACAGTAGGAACCAAATAATTGATTTACGATGATATTTTAAGACATCAATCATGTGTTAGTTCCTATTTGAAGTTCTCAAGACTGATAATAAGGAAAGTTTACTAGTCATTATATGTCTTATATGATTAGCAACTAATCCTAGTGACTGTGTGTTTTTAAGGCGTCACACTCGTCCAGTCCAGGTCGAGGTCAAGGCGTTGCCTAAGGAAGATCGGTCTCAGGTCGCCAGAAACATGGTTTACAAGTACTCCGACGTTACGGATCAGCTCTTGTCGGCAGATCGGGTACTCCCCAAACCTTATATATACAGGGTCCATGAAAACAATACGTACTTATTTTAAGGTTTGGTAGAAACTCGGCAAGGAAATATATGTTTCCAATGGAAGGAGAGAGCGGAAGCGCCTTGTTTGGGAGTAAGGATGAAAATAATGATTCTGCTTTTTTTCTCATACATAGTTGTGCAAACTTTTAGTTTGCGGGAGAACCAGCATGAAGGAACCGATGATACTGGCGTGTTCGGCGGAAAATTCTGCTAAATCTGAATGACACCCGACGCAAGCTAACGAAAGGCGAATAGCAGGATTCAGGAAAGTCGTAAAGAGTCGATATGTTGTTATGTCTCACGTGCAGAATCGTAAAATCGTTTGCCATTACGACCAAAAATGTTCACCCAAAGACTACAAATCTTATACTGCGTTACGTAGTTGCCGCCATATTGAAGATGAAATCATGCATGCTTACTAGCATTTGGGCCTGCTTTAGCAAGAGTGTGTCAGAACGATAGGCACATATTTTGAGTTTTGGCAGAACTCGACAAGAAAATATAATTTCCTAATGATAAAAGGGGCGGAAACGTGAAAGCTTCAACGTAAAACATTACAACTATGAATGAATGTATTGTTTATCAACCAATATTTGGTTTATGCACATATGTGCTACAGCTCTCCTAAGTAACTTTCATCAGCGATATTGCTTTTGTACACTGTTGGAAATGATACAGATCCCATGACTCCGCATAGGTTGCATTCACACTCGGTTGATATCTCATGCCACCCATTTCGTATACATATCTTCATATGAAATCCATGCATTGCAAACCCAGTAACGAAGTATCTGTTTCTACAACATGGGCTCTTCCAGTAGTCTGTAGTCATCGCTCTAGTCTCATAAAAACGCCAATCAACATCCGCAAATTTATACTCCCATTCGGCAAGATTATTCTCAAATGCCTCCGTTTTCGGTAAAGCATAAGTTGCCCTGAGCTCCTCCACAAAAAGTGGTGTCGAGGCCAACAGATACACAAGACGATTGCGGCTAGTGCGGTGGACTACTAGCACTCTTTTTAGAAAGCTGGTATTAGTTTTGTCAAGTACTTCCAGATTTGCTTTTGATAGGTGGGGCGATATGACCTGTATCCCGTAAGCAGCGGTCGGCGCAATCGTTAAATTAAAAAGTTTGAGAGCGACATTTAGCGACAACCGATGAGGCTCTGGGATATTATGAAACGATAAAATGCCCTTACGAGATCTTACCTCGATATGTTTAGTAAAATTTAAACCCTGTGGTGAAAAGATTACTCCAAGATAAGAAAAATGTTGAACAAAATCTATTGGTGCTGAGCTCAAGCGCAATTCGTCTTTTTCTGCGAGCCTACCTCCGCGGCGAAGCTTCATTGCTTTCGTTTTTGCTATGTTTACATTAGAACTATAGCTGTCAAAAAAGTTTAGTTAGTTGGCAACTACGTAACGCAGGTGGTTGGTCTGAAATTATAGACATTAAATTTGCTATTGCCTGAGAATAGTTATTTGGGTATACAAATTAATTACATATTGTTATAATGGACCCTGTATATATACATTCGGGAAATATGCATAATATAGTTATTGAGTACTTGCAAATTCACTCGAAAACAAACAGCACCTGTACTGAAGAGTTTACCTAATAGCCAGACTTTTGTCTTCGTATTCACGGTGTCCGTGCGAACACAATTGATAATAATAATAATAATAATAATAAACGCTACAAACAAGTCTACGAGAGAGAAGCTTGAATCTACAGAGTAGCGACAAAAGTATGGAGCTGTTGTCTGAAGGAGGCGATGTGGGAAGCGCAGCCACATCTTTTCGGAGAGAAGTACAGACGGTGGAGACGTGGTGATATGGACCATTCATATTTTTCAGCAGATGATCTCCCCTGATACAGTTAGGGGCCTTTTTGACGGTGATTTTTATCGGGACCCCAGGGAGGTCATTAAAAATGGTAGCCTTATTCTTGCTGCAGACAGTCCTAAGCCCTCTTTCGCATAGCGAAAAGTTTTGCAAATATTATGGGCTAAAAAGTTGAAGGAGAGACCACAAACAAGTCTGCCCACGGCCCTCCCCATGCCAATGTCCGTTGTCCCTATGTCTCCCACCTTCCCCAGTACTCGGCACCCGCTGGGGTCGCTTTGGCCTGGCGAGCAGATTCGCAGCTCGCGGTTGGCAGGTTTTACTATGAACGTAGACTTCTGTGATTTTCATATTTGTTCATACAGCTGCACCCTTGTAGAGACTAGGCACTACTTTGGTTGATAACCGTTGTTTGATGAATCGCGAATCCTTAGTTTCGATCGGAAAATCTTTAACGTTGTCAAATGCGGCTCTAGCCAGGCTGTTACTGCTGGCAAACGCTAATTTGCTGAATTAGGTTGGCTTCTCCTCTCAACTAACCTTCCCGTGGTACCTTCCGACTGAACACTTCGATCTCTTCAAGATCTGAGCTTCAACTACCGCGTATAGGTTGCTGCGAGAACATTATCTCCGATACGTGTATATACTCGTCTCCCTGGTTCTATGAACTGAATCTTCACCTGGTCTCTAAGGTAGCCTACAAGCGCACCAAGTCGTCACCCCGATTCAGGCCAATCTGATCAAAGAAATTTAAAATACCCCAGAGTACGCGCTGTAGTGACCCGACAGGCTAGAATGTGGAAACTAAAGTGTCAAATATGTAGCGAAGTAGCATAAATAGAGGAGTAGGCGCACACGTGGGCTAGGCAGCGGAAGCGTTTGGCATTGGCTCAGCTCGTTTCGGTCGGAAGTAAACACATTTTCAGATTTTTGTGTGGTCACTTGCAAGGCCTACTGACGTCGTTTAAAGGCTGTGAATCTAATACATGTTTGCGCCAGTACATACAGAAAAAAAAACATTCGGAGCTTTCTAAGGCCACGCACGGGTAACATGTGATCTAATAAACGTCCCGCTGCAACCGGCAACGGCGTAATAGTTTTTCAGTCCACTGAAAAAAGTTACAACCAATAATTAATCTGTAGCGTGTTTTAAACGCGTTTCAGAATGCACAAATCTGAGTTAAATGGTCTATCTTCTGAAAGAAGGAAAGAGTTCGTTTGTGAAATAAAACGTCTGGATGAGATTACTGATAGTTTCCACAACAGATACATATAAATAAAATTGCAATTAAAGGAGTTAATTAATATACATGCTCTTCTTTACCTGAGACAAAAAATACTCACATGGTATTAATAAATATTTATTGAGTTGTTCTGAGTCGACAGCTGATGTAGTTGAACTTACTGCTCGTACTGGTATTACAGCTGTTGTTGTTGTTATCGTTGTTGCTACTGGTATTGTCATCATAACCTGAGCGTATTCAGTTGTGGGTTGCCCCGTTTGGTCAATATCAGAGGTGCCGTTTAACAGCACAGCTATTCACTCAATGATCGCGTAGTCCTTGAGGTCTCGCAATCAGAATTGTCATTACTAGGCATTATACTTAGCGCTTCTAAATCTATCTTCCTTGTCACCTCGAGTCATTCATGTTAGTTCTTTCCTCTCTTGTAGCGGTTATGACTACAGCCCACCGCTGTGCCCTTCCCATGACCATTGTTCTTGATGCTCCGGCCAACGTAATTATTGTTGTTGTCAAAAATTGTGTTGGCAGTATTATTGTTGTTGTTGTTGTTCGTTACAGTGGCTATCATTGTAACTGCTGCTGCTGCTGCTGCTACGATTTCTATCCTAGTATCAGATGTGTTGTTGGCTATACAATGCATGAATACCAAAGGTAGACCGAACACTTGAAGACAAGGCAACCTGCTCCGCGCAGAGTAATTCTCCATGAAGACTTTCCCTGAGAAGAAGCAACAAACCATGGAGTTGAGTTGGTCCGGTCGAGCGCAGTGATTAATTGCCATCCATGTCGAATGTGGGCTCGTAACTATTTGTATGCGAGTGTATGTGTTTTATTATATCTGTGTGTGTGTGGGGGGGGGGGGGGGGGTTCTTTGATTGAGTGCACAGCGGTACACAGTGTTGGTGTTCATGCACGCTAGCTAAAAGGTCGGTGAGATGACTGCTGTAGCATGTGGACTCAAAGAGTGTATGCTTTCCGAGAGAGGTTCGTCGGTGTTCCGTTAGCCGCGTACAGGACCGTTGTTGTTGTCTCAAAGGATATGTTACAACGCACGTGCAGGCGAGCGAGCGAGCCTATTTCATTGCGTAAAAATTGAAAAGATCGGAGGGGTACAATGAGTGGTAAACAGGGAGAAATCGGAAAAGTCAATCGAGGACGACGAACGCCCCTCTGCCTCACGATCAAGGCAATTATCGATGTGTCGTCTGCCTTTCGCGCAAAAGCTTGGCGTGCGCACAACTTGACGACATTCGGTTTTGGCCCAGGAAATTCCTCGGTTTGGCATCATTACGAAACAAAGCAGAGCGGTCCACGGCGGCTCGTCGGCAGCCATCGATCGAGGTGGTTTCGTTAGTGGCATAGCACACTGCATCAACCAGTACAACTCAAGGACTCCTCTGTATTCGGCCGCTTCAGAGCTGCTTCGTCACAATAAGAGCGAGAGAGAAAGAGAGATAGGGGGGGGGGAAATGGAGAGGCGGTAAAAGAGACAAAAATCTACTAAAAGACGGGGGGTGGAAAGATGACAGAGTACGTATGATGACGCGTTGAGTTTTTGAGCTGCAATTGGCCCAGTGCGTCGTGCGGGATAAAGCCTCTTAGCGTCGACGAGATAGCTACTGCACTTCACTCTATTATCTTCATCTCTCTCTCTCCCTCTCTTACTTCTGTTATAAGATATTGTTGCTACAAAGGATAACCATTCGCTGATTAGTACTCCTCTTCTTCACCGTTGCCCTGTGCAGCCTCATCAGGATAGTCCTCGGGTGCCGAAAAACCCTCCTGAAACATTTCATCGAATCAGCAGAAACACGAACGCTCATCAGTTTAGCAAAAGGTCGTCTCGCGGACGCGTTTGATATAAGAATAGTAATAATAATAATTACACGATACAATATAAGAACATGCCTGAAGTTAGCTGCAGATAGTCCGTTAATCAAAAAGCCAAGTATTGCCGAGCCTGGGAGGATGGGGAGGAATCATCCGGGTTTAGTGGGTTTGTGAATCCCACACTAGTCACACACGCAGGCTGCTAGTTGCACAGAACCGAACCCTTCTAGAACACAAGAAAACGCCGTTCAAATAGGGCAGCTGTTTAACTGTACGCAGATCGTTCATCTTTATATGGAGCCAAACCGTTGCATCGCTGTTAATTCTTTGATTGAAGATTGACATCAGCTATGAAATTATGCTAGCGATACAATTATTTATCAAGTAAATACTGTCCCTCCTATAGCAATAATTGTTCTATTGTTGTTACAGTAGGACGCTATTATATACGAAGTTGCAAGCACGCCTTTACATATAGTACAGAATGGGTTGTATGCTAAGAAACGAACTAAAAGACATAGGTTTCTACCTTGCGGTGTTGCGGCTTTCAACTAGCGCATGGCCTCTATATTGTCGATGTTAATGAGGACGCCAGAATGTCCCACAGAAAAATGGAAGAAATTATTTGACGTTAAGTGTGCCCCCAAAAAATGCGCACATCTCACTACTTGGCATTAGGTCAGTCTCAACATTAGGGGATACGTCCTCTTAACGAGGTTCCCGCGGCAACAATAACAAGATCATTGGCCTTCAAGAATGTGCGCAAACGAAATGAACGAACATAGAAGTACATCTATCAAAACCGAGAAAGCCAGAGCTTATCTAAAGGAGAATTAATTCGTATGAGCAGAATACATACAAGAGTCAATGCAAACGGGCCTAGGGTACTAGATAACCACGCCAACCTTTATGGACGATCATGGTCGGCCGTTAACCATAGTCCCCGCCTCTCTCCTTCTGCCTGCCTCTATTGCTCGTTTATTAAGCAAACGTAATCTGGCGCATCACCGCATGTCATTCGATTCATGTGTGTCGTTGTTACAATTTACTCTATAATGCACTTTTGAACAATAGTAATGAAGTCTTCCACTGCCAAAAACAAGTTGCTTTTTCGTTAGCTAACTACTGCTTACACACAACAAACTCGCAAAGCGTTCCATATTATGTAATAAAATATGCGCGCCATATTTGTTTTTGGATTTTGTTCCACTTTGTCAAGTCCGTTCGTGATTTTTTTATAGGCAAACGTTATAATTGCATGTGTTACAATAATAATAATAATGTAAACTCAATGACGCAAAAAACATGCACAAAATAATACATGTTTGCCGCAATAGTATGCGCTTGGGTCGGTCTGGCATTATTCGTTAGACGAACCTCGGTGGCGTAGAGAATCTCGAGGATCTGGTCGATCGCCGGCGCCTTGTCCTCCTTAGCTTCGAACTCCTGGCAGAGTAGTTCGATATCGCGCAGCTTGTTGTAGTAGAAGTCGCGTTCGCGCTCGAGACCGCTGACCTGTTCGGTGAGCTCAACCACCTGCGCCTCGGCAGCCTGAAGTTTCGCCACCGTTGCGCCGCCCGCCGTAGCGCCAGCTGTGACGCCCCCGCCTCCGACCGCGCTGACCGTCGACGAACGTGCTGGAGTTGTCACTGAGCACAACAACAACAACAACAATTTACCAATAGCATCGACACAGAACCATAAACCACAACAACAACGTTAGACTATTGCTGTAGCTACAAACTATAGTAAAGAAGCAGAAGGATACTCATATATTGTTAGCATTGAATAAAGTGAATCTGGATCGACGCAATCAACGACCGCATCTGACCATCCTGGCCAGTAAACCACCAACCAGAATATTTTTCGTCCTCATAAAATCTTTTACGTACACAATACGACATACACAGGCTGGACTATGTGACTGACCAACCAACGCACTTCGAGCTTTTTCGGCAACTGCTAAAAAACTCTTGCCCATGTATGCTGCCTTGAACTTAATAGATTGAATACAGCACTGTTCAGGTTTTTTAGACTTGTAATTCAAGTTGACAGTTTGCATGCTAACATAGATTGTAGCCGATTGTGAAAGCAAACAAATGCTAAAAGCGAAGATTAATATAGGTTTTCCTTGATAAGCACTTAATATTTTTTCTAACAAAAGGGCGCGCGCAGACCACTCTATCAATTAGGCTCAAGCACTCCCTTCCACACTTATATATATATATGTATATACCTAATGTGTGTAACATATACCTAATGTATTATACGGAAAATAAACTTAATATATATATATATATACACACATATACAAATATAGAATATGAACAGGGGATAATCTACCATAACAGTAACACTGTATATACGGGTAAATTCCGATCAAATATTTGATGTAGTTGAAATAATTATTATCTAATAGCCATTACGTTTCACAACAACATTTGCAACAAAGGACAAATGATTGATGTGTCGAACGAGAAATATCAATGACGCATCTAAGGATTTTTCCATACGACCCTTGTTACTGCATTTTCTTCCCATACGCTGGAATATCCAGATATTTCATCGATCTACTATACATATATATATATATATATATATATATATATATATATATATATAAACTCTTCGATGTAGTCATAAATGTCATAAAAAATAAAGACTCGTCGTTGTTCCATATGTCGCCGGCTATAAAAATTTAGATTAAATTTGCAAGTTGCAAATTTCATCGTTTTCGTACTAGATTCACTGGAAACGCCGATGCGGCTTTTGATTGTCTATACGAACGCGGCGACGAGTAGGCAGAGATGCAGCTAGCTCGCATGCTGTTGTTTATATATATATATATATATATATATACATGCATACATACACACATATATATATATATATATACATATACATGCGCGTGTGTTTGCATATGTACGAATTGATTTGACGCTATGCGATCGTAACTGTCAAGTCAACGTCGTCAGCTCATAGAGCGTCGCGGCCAGCTAGCTACCAGCGACAACTGAAGCAACGGCAACTGAAGCCGTTGCCGCCACCACCACCACGCAACGGACGTCGACGAGAACGGCATGAAGCGCTACAGTATTGGCGGCAAAGTTTGAAACGACCGACGGAACGCCACGAGCGAACAACCCACCGATCCGCCAGACAGAGTGGTGGTGGTGGTGGTGATGGTGGTGTCATGCGTGGGTTGCGTGAATGAAGATTTAGCTAGCCAGCTGGAAACCCGCGGTAACAACATCACTAGCAACAACGGCAGCAGCAGCAGCAGCAACAACAACAGCAACAACAACAACAGCAACAGCAGCAACAACAGCAACAGCAGCAACAACAGCAGCAACAACAACAGCAACAACAACAGCAACAGCAGCAACAGAAGCAGCAAGGGCCATATCTGTCTTGGCATAACGCAGCCGAACCCGGCCGACGCTACCGCTGCCACGCGATGTATGGGACTCTGCACTAGTAGTAATAGTAGTAGTAGAAGATGCCCAGCAAATAATCAAAAGGGCTCTGCCGCTGCCGGTAAACGGACGAGACAGCAGTTGTTGGTTGTCGTTGTAGACATAGGACTAGATTGCTAGCAACAACAACAGCAAAAGCAGCAGCAGCAACAACGAAAAGCAACAACAACAACAACAAAACAACAATAATAACAACATGCAGATAAACCAGTGTGCCAATAAGCCAGAATCCGAAGATAGCCACGCACCCGACATTCATTGTTGCTTTGGCCGTTGTTGTTGATGATGATGCTTTTGCTGCGGGTAGTGGTGGTGATGATGATGGTGATGATGGTAATGCGTTTGTAGTTGTTGTAAAAGGGCCATACATCACTAAAGTTAATCGGCTAACGCGAGAACACACGTCGATCGAACCGACATATAATATTAATATACGAATTATTACTGTCGATACTCGATAAGGAGGTATAAGACAGCAATCGAGATTTGGGCGGAAGGTCGTCACACCATGACGGGCGGAACGTGACGAAACTTTTCCCCTATTTAGCACACGACAACCGTTGTATCTCTGTTGCTGAATGAACCACCTAATTTAACGGGTGTCGTTGTTAGATCGGTTTGCATAACCAACAAAACCATCACCACCATCACTGCCCTGTTTGCCACTGAATGTTAACCTGCAATCAACTTTTGCTGTCAATTGACTATAGGGTAACAGCTTTTGTCTGCTTTCGAAACGAGAAGGTGGAAGCTCACCGGGAAAAAGGTTCACGTCGTAACGCAACTAAAAATAGAACACCGGTAGCCTGAGCCTGAGAAAGAACAAAATGTTCACACCTCTACTTTCGAACTAGCAATTCGAGAAGAATCGGCATCTCAGCTGCTGCTCAAGTCGTTGCTGGTGCCGGGCTATGAAACATTAACGCTATGCACGGCAAAAGAGATCCATTGATGTATCCATAGAGAAAGTGTGACTTTGCAAAATCTCCTATCGTGTTCTTTTACTTGGTTATTAGCTTAAATAGTTGTTTTTAATTAGTGCGCTAATCTTCTAATTCTATACCAGTACACATATGCTCGTACTAAACCCACCCCTTTATCACGTGAATAAGAGGCACATTATATTATTATATTTTATTATTTTGGAAAAATAGCTCTCGAATCTGTGAAAGACACCATTTTAATAGTGTGAGAATTTGTCAATCGTACCGAGCGCAAAATGTATGGTGAAACAAAACAAATTCTTAGAAAGCACATGCGGATATGCCTAACTGTATCAAGCAATGCTGTTCGAAACACCATGCACCACAACCGCGATGTGTTAAAGGCTGACCAATGAAATTCAACCTTAAGATTGCCTTCAAGAGGGAAAACGTTGGAAAGACTCCACCAAGTAAAAATAAGAGGCCGATGCTCATAGAAAGGCCTTCGAAAGTACACTCAATAAACTCGTACCTTCACCTCAATATAGAACGCTACGTACGTTCAGAACGACTGGCGAACAAAAAAAAACAAGATAGTAATCAAACAGTTCTGCTGGATAGAGTACGTGACGAGCCGTAAATGGCCCCAGCGGACCAATCGACAGGCGCGACTGATCATTGTTGCTACTTTTGCCATTGTCGGCCTTTGTAGCTGTTACTTTGGTTGTCGTCGTCGTTATTGTTGTTGCCTGTTGTTGTTCAACGTGCAGTAGCTGTTATTGTTCCTGCTGCTGCTGTTCATAATACAACGTGGCAACGTGCTCGCTCACACCAACATGTGTGCCGTCTCGAGACTCTCACACTGTTTGACACTCGAGCCTCGAGCGTGAAGCGTTCGGCCCGGAACCCCTCAGCCTCAAATGCCTGCCTTTCTCAAATGAACCCCCCCACGCTGCCTCCCTCGGTCACGACACAGCCATACGCAACCAGAACACCACAGCCCGTCACCCACTTACTCCGCGGCAACGCGTCCAACCCTTCACCTCGCCGCGCGGCGGGCACGCCTAGAGTGAACCCCTCAAGTGGTGGCATCCGACGTTGTTCTGCGCATGTGTACTAAATAAATAAATAGGCAGATAGATAGATAGATAAAAACAAAACCAGGCCAGCCGTCGCGAGACAGCAACACAGAGTGCACATAATAGCTTGGCTGCTATTGTGGCAATCTTACATTACAGATGCAGGTGGATAAAAGCTTGTTTGTAACGGGACTGCTACCCCCGCCCCACCAGCAGACAACTATACTATGCGCCGTTCAACAATGACGGTTACTCCAAACCAAACACCCCGAGAGTACGACCATTACTACAAGCGGTACTACATTACCAGTGTTACTGCTACTGCTGCTGTTGTCGCTACTGTTTTAAACCCCCAAACTTTAGAATGATTCGATAAAGGCAAACACGGCCGCCGCCGACATCATAACCGGCCCACGGACATATGAGCATACACAGATGACAGAAGTACAACAGCAATAGAGAGAGAAAGAGGGGGGAGGAGAGCAAGAGAGGGGGGTGGTGTTAAGTGATGCACGGACAATCGCCCTCTAGGATACGCAGCACTGTCGCCATTTGACCCCCTTCCCGTCACCGCCGCCGCTGCTAATCAATGAGGAGACGAGCTTTCACCCTTCGTTGAAGCCTCCGTTGCGCAAGGGCCTGAGCGCCGGGCCTCATGACCCTACTATACTCTGCGCACTCACTCATTGAGGGGGGGGGGGGGGCGAGGACCGAGTCAGTTCGGGGGTCATTCACTTCGACGGCGGCGAGTAACGAGCGTCACGAAACGTTGTCTATGGGACTGGACTACGAAGACTAGGCGAGACTCGGCATACTCGAATGTACTCGGGCAAACCTACGCATGTATCCTGCGTACACACTCGAGTCTCGCCCTGGCCCTGACCAACTGGACCCGTTGGCCAGACCAATGCCAACGGCGCGCTGGTGGTAGATAGCATGACCACTACGTGACCGGAAGTCGTTCTGCGTCAGGTCATGAAGCCGATAATATTCTCACCATTTTCAAAGCGCTCTCAAGCGAGCTATACAACGAGGGCAAGTCAATCGCTATCGAGAAACACGTGTGCGCCATTTATTCATTCGTTGATTCATTTAGTTATTCATCGCCGATAGCATCGACCGCTCGGCGCGTCGGTGTCAAGCCCCTCGGCCTATATAAGCTACGCTATACGCGCCAGCCACGACTATAGCTCGCCGTTTTAACCAAGCCGTCTGACTTGAAAACTTAAGCAGACGGCAAAAGTAGTTGCTGAAGCTGCAGCATTCAACTAGCGTACAACAATAGCATTCAACTAGCGTACTACAATGAGCATCGGCATTCAACTAGCATACTACAATGAGCATCAGCATTCAACTAGCGTACTACAACTTCCATGAATTACTATTACTAAACACTACTACTAGAACTGCTGAGAGACAGACGCCGGTCGACCTGTATGCGAGCTGAATGAAAATGTTCTCATATAACGTACATATGGAGCGTCTACTTCTCATTGAATTGATACCCAATTTTTTCTTTTTAAGATTGACAGTTAACACTGACATCCTTCGGGCACCTTCAAAAGTAAACACAGTGTAACTCGGGATGGTATGCAATATTGTTGAGTTGAACCCTAAGCACTGCTGTTGTTGTTATTTTCGCGGCTGCATTTTGCTGTTGCTGCTGTGCCGAGGTTAGTCAGCGGATTTGTTTGCAGCAGATCAGCACGCTGCCTCTGTTGCAAACAAATATATTATTAGGCCAATGCCCTCCTAACAAGCTCGCGCGTTTATGGCTGGCAATCAACATGATTGCCGTTGGCCTGCCAAACAAATTAGCCTAATTAATACGTCTGCCCAGTAGTGCAAACAGCTTCCGCATACAGAGTTCGAAGCAAAGCCCCCTGGATTAGTACCTGTTACACAACCAGTTCCATTAAAACAATTGCGCAGCATGTTTGCAAAGCTATTTCAAATGCTGCAGATGAATTAATTACGTGCCACTATGATGTATACCTACATATATACGTAATTAAGAATTCATCATTATTACTTATATCACTCAACTAAATATAGTCAGATAAAAATAGACTCAACATATTATATACAGGTCCTCTGAAAGCAAATATATGTAGAGGTTCCGTGCCCTATAATAGCTAAAAGGGGACCACCGACTCCTGTCTGTTGAAAGGACTTCACCAGTAGCTGGCTAGCGGCCCTTTTAATGTTTATAAACTAAGCCCTATAAAAAGAAGTCGAGACGTAAAGGCTGCATACAAATGCCTTCCAGACTTCGCCACATCTCGTTCAATCACTTTGTATATTCTTCCGTAGTTCCGGTATCTAATTGGAGAACGTGTCGGGAATACCCACTCCTCGCTTGAATCTGAAGAGCTCCAGTGGCAGCGTTTGGTTCTCACCACGCGAGTGACCGTCCCATCACCAGCTTACAGAAAATCTTACAGAGCGTACGCTCAGATGCAATTCCCAAGCTCCTATGGAGATTAGGATATAGACCTAGTCTAGAGCTTCTCCCTCCCCCCTATGCCCGTGGTACCTGCAGCCCTGAGCAGTCCTGGGTTCACAACCCTCAAAGGAGAGTTCATATCGTACTGCTCCACTGTGAGCGGAAGCTCCACGAGCGGGATCGGGCTCATCGCGTCTATTGGGAACTGTAGAATGTAAACCGCTAACGCACTGCCAAACCAATTTATCGTACAACCTTACTGTGTAGAGAAAAAGACGAAATAAAGTACCTTATCATTGTTCACGAATTCACCCAATACGCGTGCATTTGAGAGAATAATCGATATGTGGCCCGCTTTATATGTCGCGTAGCAGACGCGAGCGCATCGACATATGCGTCGTAAACAATAACTATTAGAGCGAATGATTGTCTACTGGCAAACGCGTCCGATGATGTGCCGACGAAGTTTCGAAGCCCGTTCCCGTCTACCGCCTTCCCAAAATGGCACAGGCGACGGCGATGCTCCGCCAGGTGAGACAGAAAGTCGAGTCTGGTGGCATGGTGCACTAGCCTGCGCCTCGAAACCGAACGACACACAAAGGTGCGCGGGTTCTAACTCCACCGTTGCACATTTATATTTATGGGGGTCCGTCTATGAAGCAATGCGAAAAGCGGTCGTCCACGGGACCGCTAGGTTAAACGTTCTCAAACCTCAGCCAAGATTAAACATTAGATCATAGATAAGACGTTAAATCTTGGCTGAGCATCAGCCCGAAAAGTTTATTTTAAGGTGAGACAGAAGTCAACCGCGATGCACAACTTCTGCATCGAAGACAGTTGCATTCCATGAGAACGTGCCCAGTGTGTCCAAGCAGAGCCCGTTTGTACTGCTGTTGTACGTAGAGGTCAGCTCGGCACACAGGTTTTTTTTACAACCATGGCCCTGCCCTCCGACGCTAGTTATAGCACGAGTAAGTACGACCAACCGTAGTAGTTATTATATAACGAATTATCTACCATTTGTTGTACAACGCGACGGTCACGACGAACGTGTCAACACCACGTTATAGTTATGATGGCACCGTCGCATTAACGGCAGCAACAACAACAACAACAACAACAACGACGACCCATACACGAGACACATACATAGAAACAGGCATATACAGGTACACTCCCGCTCTCTCACACCCGCCCACTGAAATTGGAATGTACACCATAAGGATGCTGCCGCCTCGTTAAGTATGCACATAGGTGTAGGTTTTGGTGTGTGGTGGACGTCGTGGTGGTGATGGGACAATTTGATCATCAGCACAATATACACGGTTAATGTCGTCACCATTATCGTGACGCTCGTGACGACACTGAGACGACACGATGCCTCGAAATCGAATGACCATGACGGTCACGGCTGGAGCTTATGGCACAAGCCTATGTGTGAGTGTATTTGTATTTGTGGGCGCTATTTGTCCGTTGGCCGAGAGACGCCTGGTCAAGCGCCACGCAAAACAGAGACGCCAACTCGACCGTGTGGACTAGAGAGTCCAGCCATGAACGAGCAAATTAAAAGCCGGGCTGTCCAGGCGAATGCCGCACACTCACGTTAACGCTCTTCTCCTTCATCCGCTAACCAACCATCTAAGCTAGGCTAGGCAAACGCACTAATGAGAACACTCTACTCTATTCATGGCGACTATGCCACAGCGATAACTAACCACAAGCTCACAAACACACGCACTAATATATATATATATATATATATATATATAGAGAGAGAGAGAGAGAGAGAGAGAGAGGGGAAGAGAGATAGATTGATGTCCATATATGTGTCACTGTAAGAAATGACCACACTATTATAAATATACACGTTCACCTCAATTTTTTCCTACCACATTATCTGGTCGGATCGGATAGCGTATGGTTAAGTAGCCGCATTCACCGGCTAATCGCAGCCACTTATCGGAATGCTTATCTAATGTCCTCTCACTACACTCACGAAAACGCGATGAACCAGTCGACTCAATATTTGTACCACACACAACCAACCCTTTATGCAATTGATATAAGTGACATCATGTTATGCTGTGTTATGTTTTTATAAACATATACAGAAGCACCATCAGACGATCATACATCGGCTATTGGTTGTGCTGGCTGTTATCGCAAAACGTTCGCAAACAGAACAGAACCTCCCAATCGATGGTGATCTTCAGAGAGCGCGTACAGATCCGCCGCCGCCGTCTATGACCGCCTGCTTTAAGGATCGTCTGCTGGTCATATGCGTGTCTCGCCTTGCGTCGTGACACATGTAGTGACGACCGGTGTCCGTCGATAAAATGAGACTTCATAGAAGATGCCACGATGGACAATCCCAATTATTTCTCGGCTACGCCACACGTCTCCCCTCGAGCTCTCCAGGAGCTCTCCAAGTTCTCTCACATGCAGACGCCCACGTAGGCGCACACCCACGCCATGCACTCCATTCGCGACCCTAGGCGTCTCACTGCTCTATGTCAAATAAAGCCGCATAGTCAAAATCCCACCGGTTTGGTTGCTACGACGTTTTGTACCTTTTCATTTGAACACCGCCTCTACATGCACATAGAAATGAACATCGCTTATATTTTTCTTCTTCCTTTTCCTAGGATAGCATACAGAAGCCTATTTAAATGGAGAGAAATACGGAATCAACTGAATACCAATGGATGGAATATTTGCTGATATTTATAGCTCATAATTTAGAGCACCCATCAATTTGCTACAAATGCGCGTATGAAACGCCAGTGTCCCAAACGTCTATGGCTACAGAACGATAGTCGATACTCCAATTGGGTCACGGGTGGCGTTATTGCGATGCATTGCATTTTCGGACGAAGAATTATTCTTACAGCTTGCACACGCAGCCGCATTTCTGTCACGTCACCACACTAACGGAACAGTAACGTCAGTAGTGGTAGAAACAATTATGGTTGTGGTTGTTGTTTACGCTGCCGTTGACGTGCTTGTAATTGTCCGCGCGTGCACAGTGCGTGCGTTGAATTCCCATTTGACTAATTAATAATCTGTGCCGAGAGACATTTAATTAGTGATTACCGAAAGAACCAACTCTACTTCGACAAACTCATTAGGAAACTTTACCGATGCCAATTAAAGTGGCCATGACGTACGCAGTACGGAGTAACCACGGTACTACAATGCAGCAAAAACTACCCCAACAGAATCAGTGGGTGGCTGTTAAAGCTGTTCCGTGCAGGAAGTAATATATAAGTTATTGCTATCATTAATATTATAAAACACACTCAATATAGAAACAAAAACAGAAACTGATCATTACAGCAATGTATGTATATTGCGCAATCAATAGTGACAATATCCGCTTATTGGCCACAATAATACCACCTAGTCTAGATACTCGTATATATGAATATGAATACCAAAGCATACATAACGATCACATTCAACTGCATCAAAAAAAAAACCTGCAAATACATACAAAAAACGAACTCAAAGCTTATATACATAAATATATTTATATACACATACATAACAGACATAAAGATGCCAGATCACGACACAAAAAAAAAACAGGCCACGCTCTTTGGCGGGTCTCGTTGCTGTTCTGTACCAACGCAAGGTGTGTTTGTTTGTTTGTTTGTATCGCTTTATCGTTTGTTCGTAAAGTGTGCGTTCTTAACCAATCCAATAGTGCTTACCCTTTGAGGTGGCGACACCTAGCGACGAATGGGTCGCGGCTCCGGCCCCGCTCGCAGCCGGCCTACGAGCCCCGACTGGTGCACCCGCCCTCGCCGCCGAGGTGCCTTTAGCTGCCGCCGCAATTCCGCTGCCTCGCGTCGCCGCCGTAGCCGGCCCGCCGGCGCCACCCATCGCGGCGCCAGCGCGCGCCTCCACTGCGTCGTACGGCTCACCGTTGTAGTTTGCATCGAAGAACTTTTTGAACCACTGGACAAACTCAAAGTTGTCCTGCGTGCGAAACGAAGAACAGAAACCCACCGCGCCATCGTTATGGTTCGTATTATTATTATTATTATTATTATTATTATTATTATTATTATTATTATTATTATTATTATATATTATTTTTTTCGGTTTTACAATTGTGAGGTATGAACGTTTAAGCCAGGTTCATGATGCTCTGCTGATTTCCTCAATTCATGGCGCCTATGATAGAAGCCACGTTCCCCCTACACACGGCATATTATTATTATTATTATTATTATTATCATCATCATCATTAAGTGGGACGGCCGACACTCAAGCAATAAGAATATGTAGAAGCAATATTGTAGATGTTATAAAAGCAATATACTAGTAATAATGATACATACACATATTAATAATAATAATAATAATAATAATAATAAACCCTTGTTCAAATAAAAAAATATATTGTTATCCTTTACTATCATTCAGCTCTTACAATTGTGGGGTATGAACGTTTAAGCCAAATTCATTATGCTCTGTTCGCTTCCTGTCAATTCATGGCGCGGTGAGAGAAGCCATCATCATCATCATCATTATTATTGCGACTATTATTTATCTTTGCTTTTCAATGAACACAATTATGAGGTGTGAACGTCGGCTGGACTTTCATTGTTCACTAGCTCAGCCCAGGGCATCTACAGCGTACGTCGCGTTTCCCCAAAAAATTAATCCATATACAGCATCTTCCTAAAAAAACTGTGTCTCACGTCGATTTCCTGTGATATCCTAAATACCAGTCGCCCGTTCTAGCTTTCACTCGTCCAGCCAGATTACGAACAAACTTTGTCGGGGCACCGACTTCTTAGAAAGTCTGGTCTAACGTCAAAGAAATTGTGTGCTAGATTCGCTGTTGCAATTGAAATTACAATCGCGCGTTCTTTGGAGCCGAGACTACAAGCCGAGACCAAGCTTCTAGAGCTTCTCTTCCAGTAGCTGAGAGTGTTTGTGAAACTAACTTCGAGCCCAGACTAGGGTCGGCTTTTGTTATTCCTGGAATGGCTTCCTTTATTACATGCATCGTCTGTTCGCGATTTTGAATGGTGCTCCCAACGGTTATGACCTCGTTTTTCACCATTTCTTAACCTACAGCGTTAGTCCGCTACATTTCTCAAACTGCATTACTGATCATCGATCAGCTGCGACTCTATTTGACGACCCACATAGTGTACCATGTATTGAAGGCACTTTTCAATGTTATAAATAGTTCGAACATTCTCAAGGCTGAAACAGCCTGGCCAAGCGAGTCACCTTGTTTACATAAAAACGGTTACTTGCGAGCTTGCTTCACCACCATTCTGTATCATGTGGTCTAACCGCTGCTAATATCGTTTCGATTCGTGGCCATGGCTATCTTTGCGGACTCTGCGGAGAATTACGTCACATGTAAATGCTCTTGTGGTGTAACCTTTTTTAGAGCGGAATAGCGCCATCAAAAGTACGTAGGCAACGTCGCGGTAAAGTTCCGCCGAGCAAATCGCGCTCATCGTAGTCAATCACAAATGTCGTGCTCGTAGACCGTCTAATCCAGCTAGCCAATTTTCCACAAAAAAAAACTGGAAAATGTGTCAAACCGCACCTGAGCTTTTTTGTGCTTTTTCAAACGATTCCATGCGCTCTTGGAAGGTCTTGATTGCGGAAGTCTGATGTTTGCTCTATCACTGTGCCTGTGCCGAAATATTTTCTCATTTTTAAAAGTGTCGAGCATATGTTGGTTTACGTGCTCTTTCAGAAGCCGCCGGGATGAAATTGGCTCATAATCGTCACGTCTGCCAACATGGTCGTTTTCTTTCATTATTTTTTTGCATTTTAATTAGCAAGTAAAACGCTGGAGAACCAAACTGATTCAATGATGAAGCTCAGCAGGCTGCGGCAAGGTCCATAGCCCTTCTAATGCTAAGGCCCCCGAATGGTATCAGAAGGCTTGCTCTTTTCCATAAGCTCCCTTCCGAACTAATGCTCAACACCTCGCCTAGAATAACCCTAGCTGTCTCGTCGTGCGCAGCACGACAGTCGCTATATTTGAATGTCGGAAATGCTCGCAACATGTAGCAGCATGTAAATCTTGTTGAACCTAAACTGTGCCTCCATACACAAAGGGCCGCCAGCGGATACATAGTTGTGAAACGTTCGCGGATTCCTACAAGGGCATCTCGTTTTGTACGAAGAACCCGTGACGGGAGCACCCAGAACATATAGGTCATCACGCCTCGTGTGATTTATTCCGTGAAGTGCTTGCACGATCGTTCTCTAATTATTATTATTATTATTATTATTTGTGTTGTTGTTGACCTACGTCTTGCCGCCACTCACGGGCGTCTGTAGTTCGGAAAATGTTGCTGAAAGGCGAGCCTGCAGCAGTCATAACAACAACAACAATAATGATAATAATACTCGCTTATATAAAAAAAGGCTGGATCAAGTGGCCCGTGGCTATGATACTAAAGCCGGAGCAAAAATGCAACCGCAGACTTAAACAGATCCTTATCCCTATAAAGAGTGGCATCTCCACTACCAACGGATCTTCGCTTCAGCGGCCACCAGGCTCGAAACATTATCCAGCCAATCAATCGGCGAATCGGCAGATGTGTGTGCGTATACCGTATCCACCCTAGTCGAACAGACAGTAGCTCCATTTCGGAATGAGATACAGTGAGAGCAGAAGGCGAGTGGAAGAGAAAGAGGCCGACTATATGGCGAACCCTCATTGAGTTGTAGTTAAAGAGCACACCCCGATAAATTCGATTACCTCCAGCTTAGCCGAGGTACGAGAAGATCCGAGATGACATGCGCCGATAAAACATACACACTCATACTCCTAGGCTATGATACGGCAGTGAGCCACTCTGCTGCTATTATAGATACTGGTATTACGGTGTGTACACATGTAGAAACACATGTGAAAAGTACACCTGTCAAGCACACGTGTAAAAAAATACACCTCTCCAACAAACATGTAAAAAAATACACCTCTCAAGCACACATGTAAAAAAATACACTTCTCAAACACACATGTAAAAAAATCACATCTCTCCGCTCTTGCGAATCCAGTGTCCCTTAGACCTAACGCATGTTAGGTCTAAGGGACACTGGATTCTACCTTCTCATTTGAAACGGCTAGTTTATACTCTAACTCAACACCGAATTCTTAACTACAGATACACTTACGGCACGTCGACATTATATGTTAGACACACAATACATATATAGATATATACATATATAGATATATATAGGCGGCCAGAAGAGCAACCTAAGTGGCACCACGCCACACATTAAGACTAATGACGCGCCGTATAGCGACGACCTCGAGTCGGATAGTGGTCATCCTTTACGCGGCAACGAGATCGAAACAGACTCACGGCTTGGCCGTATTCCGTGTACAGACGTCTGTGCAGACGATGATTTATCCCTGTTCTACTACTGCCATCTACCGCGCGTCTTGTGGTCATAGCAAGTACAGTGAGATGCTTATAACATCTATGAGACTTAGCTCGGACTTAGACGGTCATACATACGAGCTCCATCACAGCTCCCGCAACGGTAGGTCAATCTACCACCTCCTCCCCGAGCTTCCTGCGCAAAGCGTACGGACTGACGACGAGAAATAAACATGGGACATATCATTCAACCTTGAACATGTCAATAGGCTACCTATGTCCACAGGTCGCCGGTCATTTTCCAACTCAGACTTGGTTCTCGCTGTTCTCTCGTCTCTCTCTCTTGTCATTATGATTATTATGACCAAATAACTGAGGCTGGTCAAGGCTCTGCATTTACTTACGGGGGGGGGGGGAGGTACCACCACTACTGCTTATAAACGGAACTATTCTTTGTCGCATTAATTTGCAGACGAAACATTAGTCCTTTTGCTCCATGAGTCTACATTTTTTACTACTATTATTTTTTTTTAAACGAAATATTTATTTTATCTTTTAAAGGACTGAACTTAAATGTTTATTATTATTGCTACTATTATTGTTCTTGCTGTTGTGGTGACTATCACCGCTTTTTGTTACTACGTACTGCTGTTGCTGCTAGTGACTTTTTTTTTTAGCAATCCAGTCTTATTAGTCAGCACAGGACTCTTTATCGGGGAATATTTTGTTTGACCGTTGGTCTTCCCCCCCCCAACTGTACAGTATATATATATATATATATATATATATATATACAGCATTATCTTCTCTCTATAATGTGTGCATATACACGAGCACACGCGCACAGATTAATAGAGACACCCACACGTCGGACAGTGCTGGTTTAAACAGGTTCCGCTGTTCGGTCTCGCACGGGTGTTGCTCTGCACAATGCTAGGCTGTTGGCGGCAGTGCCACGGTGCCGATTTCAGCAAAACAACAAATAGCAGGGACCAAGCTTCAGGGCTCAGCTGACGAAGACGACGAAGGAACTCCGGGACAAATAACGAACCGAAACAACAACGATGATGCCTTGAATGCCGAAGGCAGCAACAAATATTAACAAAACTAGGGCCTCAACATCAGAAGACACGTTGCGGTGGCTGTCCGTTGTGGTTAGCCACCAGATAATAGTATAGCCAGCGCACAGCAGGTATACTGCTAGGACGACGTTTATACTACAATTTACTATAGACGAATCTCAAGTATTCGACAACTCGACAAGTCGAATTTAATGGAACAAGAAAAACCATCGGCGAAATAAAAATGATGGCGACCATACCAACCAGACGACAAAATACACCACCCACCATCAACATCAACAACAACAAGAAGAGCGGTCAACAAAATCCCGTAATGTCAATAACCACCTTATCTTGTACGAAAGTTTACATTAAAAAAAAACTTTGCAAACACCACAACAGTGCCATCGACTGTGACACGAGAAGTGAACGAGACGCCCATCAACAACCAGGAGGGCGTCGGCATAAATAGCCAGCATAAATATAGCAATATCATGAGCGTCGTCAAAAACTCCTCCTACTCAAACAACTATACCAACAACGGACCATATGTGGTGATACTTTATCAAAATACATTTTGCTCGTTTATTTGGAACTCATTTAGATATGTACGTATATTTCAAAATTCAACCCTATCATACGTACTCATCATGCATGGTACAGATCCGTTGAATAAATAGTTAGCAACGGCAAAGACAACCAGAAAGCAACAACAACAACAATAATAATAACAACAACTACAATAATAACAACAGTGGCAACGAAAGTCACAACAACAGCAACAACAACAACAACAACAACAACATCATCATCACACTAACAAACAACACGATGATGATAGGCTTGTGTTTAAGCACTACTAGAGCTTTATGTGTGCAAGTGTGTAAAAAACATTAAAGCAACAATAGCAGTAACTGCAGCAATAGCAACAACAACAACACCAATCACAAAAACAACAACAACAGCAGCAGCATCATAAACAAGGGCGGTAATGGCGTTGGAGCCAGCGGCTACGGCGGATTCGAAGAAGTCGAAGTCTCAACAGAACAGTCCGCTGAAGTCGCGCTGTCTGACTGTCAGTCTAGTTACTCCCACGTACATTGTGGCAGGGCCAAAGCGGGACCGGCCGGTCAAGACGGTGGCAACAACAACAACATCAGCAACAACAACATTAGCATCAACAACAACAACATTAACAACGACAACAACAACAACGACAGCAACATCACCAATGACTAAATTGCCGTCACCGTTGAACAGCGGGATAATAATAAACGTCCGTCCATGGCCGCATGTCAACAGCTTGGACCGACTACATGGATAAAGTCTACTTCAAAGTCGAATCGACCGGGGTGATCGGTTCGAAACAGTGAGGATAACACCACCGAGACAACAAGAGAGAGAGAGAGAGAGAGAGAGAGAGGGGGGAGCAGATAAACGGCAAGACGAGGAAGAAGAAGAACAACAACAACAACAAGCACAACAACAATAACAACAGCAACAACCACCACAACAACAACAACAACAACAGCAACAACAGCAACAACCACAACAACAACGACGACGACAACCATCTTTCATATATCTACCGGTGTCCCCCAAGAGCACGACCACACTCAAACGAGACTTGCGACGGGGGCGCGGACGAGCGGGAAGGGGGCACGAACAATTGCACAGACTACGAGAAAAACTACCCCCCTATGATTACTGCCAGCAGCACTAACGCTACTACCACCACTTCTACTACTACTACTACAACTACAACGAAGACGACGACGACCACGACTATTTCTGCTAATACTACCACAACCATTACAACCGTTTGACAATGGTGGCTTTGCAAGTTTACGCAACGAACGCCGCCGCCGACGCCGAAAACAGCACAGAGCGAACGAACAGCGCAAGACTATCGTCTTTGTTGCAGCAGCAGCAGGGCACGAGCTGAAAAGCCTGGGCTCCCGCCCGAACAAAACTAGACTGGACAGAAACTACTAAACAAAACTACACTACACTAGACACAGGCGGTCTAACTGACTGACTGGCTGACTGAATGATTGGTTGACCGAAGAGGCAGCCAAGCAAACCCTCGGTCGGATAGCGGATAGCGGCAACTAAACCAGGAAGCGAGACTGCTGCAAAGACTAGGATGCAGCGAGCATTTGTTCGAAACACCCAAAACAAACAGATCCACACAAACAAGCCATAGCTAACTAGATAGGTGAACTAGAACGCTAGCCGACAGACAGGAAGGCGTTCGTATACAAAACTTCTGGCGATTGTTGAAATTCGACGACAAGGCGAGAACGAAGAGAACAAGTCACAGCAAAGGAAAAGGAAAAAGGCAAGGAAAAAGAAAACGCGAGCTCATCGCGTCTGACAGTGAGTGAATGACACAAGCCCTTTCGTCTAAGAGTTTGCGAAAAGCGCAATGAGGTCCCCCCCATACATTCATCATTCTATGGCTAGCCATGTATCCAGTGATCCGTGTCCGGAAGTCAATAAGCACTTGACACACTAAGTCAACCTGCACGAGGTACCCCACCACATGAAGAAGCACATGACGCGTGCGTTTGTCTGGCGGTTCTTCACCTCTTCTTCACGGCTGCTTCATCGCTTGAGGGATTTTTGTTGTTTTGTCTTGTCTTTCTGATGAGGTTCGCCACTGAGCGAAGCAGGTCGTCGCTGGTCGCTGGTGCTGATCGGCCAACTGTGCACTTCTGCACGTGTCGACAATAACTAGACCACCATCGCCCCCCTTATTCGCCTAATGTTCGTGTTAATGGCACATAGTAACGCGTTTTGCGGTTCATGGCTTTCACTACATTCTCTGTAGAACATTCGGGGGTTTGTGTGTCGTGTGACGCCTGCACATTTTCAGCAGGTGCGGGAACTTTTGCGCGACCGCGGTACCGCGCAGCGTCATGCCCATAAGTGACTTCGTTAGGAAGTCTCTGTCTAATGGGGAAAGGGGTCCCGATAAACGTAGTATTGTATCATGAGGGCATCGAAAAGGAGACTATCCACGGACTGGAAACACTGATGGATGATTTCATTTAATGAGGAACTGGCATGTTTATGTTAACGCAACGTTTACATTGTAAATATAATACTAAAGATAATAAACGGCATGATAAATAAACCTTCGTAATAATCAATAGCCCATGATTGTTGCTCATCATAATCGAACGCCCTTTATCTTGCTCCTAATAATCGACAGCCCAGCGTGTCCCAGTTGTTATTGATACTGCTACGTCTAACAACTCAATATGTGACCGAAAATTGTTGTTATTGTTGCTTTTGTTGTTAATCTTGTGGATAATATCGTGAGGCATCTGCTGCTGCTGTTGTTGTTACCCAACGCCGCAATCCGTATGCCGTTTTCCACTACCCTATTTTCCATTGTCTGCCCTGACGCTCACTGCACTTCCCCCTAAACATGAAAACGTATGCCTCTCTTCGCGGAACGAACACATGACAATGACGGGTCAATATGACGGGTACAAATCAACGCCATCATCATCCTTACCATCAACATCATCATTCTCACCATCAATATCATCATCATTAACATCGGCGTCTCCATCATACATCGCCCTCTGTTCATTCAGTGAAACGGACTTTAAGCAAGAAGTAAGCAGAAGAAGAAGAAGACAGTTCAGTCAGTGAGTCAATGACTCAACGTCAACGCAAAGTCGTCAGCCATCACCGCCACAACGAATTCATGTGTTCGACTTCGATGACGATTCCATAACGACAGACACCCGGCGCTAATCGCAGCCGGCTTGCCGACCAATGCGCGAGCCCGCGCCAAACAAAAACGTGCCTGTCTCGTGCCGACCACTCTTAGCGACAGCGCGTTCGGTGCTTCTTCGCGCAATGTCGCGACGAAACCGTAGGAGGTCTTCATATGGCCGGCTGGCCGCCACGTTGAAGTTTCCAGCGGCCGAACGCCGGCTACAAATCCATAATACACATTCTGTTCTTGTTTCGGTATACACACATCATGTTGTATTGTTGTTGGTGTTGCGACGAAGCCAACTAGCAAGTAGACTTGTCCCTCGCGGTGGTGATAGCCGCGCTAGTTTTCGACCGCAAAACGAGTCAAAGATTGAAGTCGCCGACGAGTCACGAAGCGCTACCTCATACTGCGCGTCGTCAAACTGAGCCAGCCACACGTTTCCTGAACCCCTTGGACTGGAGCTGTAGGTTCTGCGGCAGCCCGAACTGTGGTACCGGTGAGGTGGTCGGTTCGGTTCGACTCAACGCGGCACTGTCGATGTCCGTCGTCAGAGTAGAGAGAAGTAGACCATGTTGCGTAATTGTTGTTGTTGCTGTGTTCAAGTGCTGCTTATCGAGATTGTAAAAAAATCATCGTCGATGTCGTAGTCCCAGACAAGTACAAGCGGTAATAGCAGTTATTTGACGGCGTCTATTTGACGTCCGCTGGCAAACGAGTGCGTTTTTTTCTTTTTCTTTCTCAACGCGCGGTTGCTGCCACCAAACCGCCATTGAAACGCGTTGCTGGACACGAAAAATTACTCCGTTGATGAGTTTACCCATTTGGCGACATACATACGTATGTGCTCTTGGATTGATCTCGGTGTGATGTGACACATGTGTAATCATAGTCCAGCAGGACGGTGTAAAGCCAATAAAGAAGAAGTTTCGCCCAACGAAAATGACACATATGCACAGACGAACCACGATACTGAGGCTTGAATGAGGAGGAAGGTAGAAAAAGTAATTATACTGTCGTGCGTCAAAATAATAAAGGCTGCATCATTAAATATATATATATATATATATATATATATATATATATATATATATATTTAATGATAAAAAGCACTTGTCGTTGATTCACTTGTCCTCTGGAGAAAGGTTAGCCAGCAGGCTAGAAAGAGAAACGTGCGGCACGTCTATAGACTTGTACGAACTTATAAAAATAGCATAGTACGTACCACATGGAAGTGATACGCGCGAATGATCTCTTGTTGGTTTTCTTTCTCTTTGTTTTTAATTTTGCTTATGTTACGTGTGTCACCCACCTGGAAACGTCCTTTGACTAGCCGGTCGACGGGAATGTTCTTATCGACGCCAACACGCTTGAACGCAGCCTGAAGAATCTTAAAGTTCTGGATGTACTCGTGCTCGAGGTTCGTCTTGAATTTGACCTTTTTCAGCTGAACACAGCCGGAGAATAACATGTCCATGAACTGGCAGTACGCGGCTCCCGAGCAGAGTTCCTCGATCTTCGTGTAGTGCGTCTTCAGACAGTCGTTCACCCAGGCGAGCATGTCATGACGCGAGAGGTTTTCTGTCGTGCATGAAGTCGCGTAGACGTTTACGCACATCGGTACTTCAGTCATTGTCTGCAAACCAATACAACACACGTCGAAAGCAACAACGTTAAATGCGCGCCAAAAGTAAATGAAACAACTAGCGCCCCGCTTGGAACGACATAACCACGATGAGGAAAGCAACGATGAGGAAAACACAGTATCCTACAGAGAGAGCATACGATCATCTATTCAAGTTATCTATACCTGGCACATTTAGGAAGCGTTAGCATGAAGCACCAAACGAAATCCAGATCAAGTTGAACGATTTATTGCGCATGCGGCCAGTTGTTTGGAGTAAAATATGCTAGTTGTTCCTACAACACCAACGTTAGAAATCTCGCTGGTCTTACGAAAATCTTCTACTGGAAGAACGGTCATAAGTAGCAACGAAAAACACAATTGCTAAGAATGCAGGTCGACAATTTACAAAAAATTATCGGTTCATCACAATATATGGAGCCGGGTAAGTAACCGGGCTTCACTTGAGCTGTATGCCGTCGAGCTGTATGATCTGCCGCTGGCTCTGCGGCACGCAAGGCTGAACCTCTTAAGAGCAACAAATATGCCCAGCTCGCCAACGAGTTTATTTTCGTTCCGCTACTGTTTGAGATACTCAGGGGCCCTGGTTCTGAGGCATGGTCGCTCCTACAGAAGATTGACAAACGAATCGAACAGACGACATAAAGCAAAAGAGCTTTTGATTTTCTACTTCAGCGACTATCTCTGGCGGTTCAGCGCGACAATGCGGCAGCAATTATGGGCACAATGAGGGGCTGCCTCGAGGACAAACTCGACTGGTAGAACTCCTCACAAGCCCAAGTGTAGCTAGTTATTCACATTTCCCTGTAACCATAACATTAAATAATAAATGAAGTATTGTTGTCACTTAGGTGTATGTCGCAACATTCACAAACCGTTAATTTCTAATGTTTCAGCGTTACACAACGTAGATTCTAAAACGGTCACGTTTCCATTCTGCTAGATAGCACATGCCTCCCAGGCGCTGCCCGTTCCACGGCTTCTACCACTAAGCGGAAAATCGCCGAAGGCAACCGCCCGGGGATGAATTTCTTCGCACAATCTTGCGCTAAATCTAATAGGGCATGATCTGACATCATCTTGTTACCGGTCAGCCGCCCAACGGGCCACAGTAAGCCATATCATGGAGATGTCATTCACAAACAATCGAAACATTTCCATGAATGTAGGAAACGACACATGTAGTGGTCATGAAACGCATCAGAGGGGACAACACTGCCACATCTTGACACTTGTAGTTACTTGTTCGATGAAATATGGCAGAACGGACAAGCTCATTCGTACTGAAAATCGTAATTCCGTGCGAGTGTTCCAGCTTGTCCGGCAATTTTCAGTAGCCGGATATCACGAGCGTGACTTGATGAAAATTACTAACACATACAGACGCGCGTGTGTATAAATACATCATACATAGTTATATATGTATATATATATATATATATATCATCATTGGCCGGCTGGCGTGCACATGATATGGTAGATAGTGACTAGAATGTTTTCTTGGCCGAGTAAGCCGAGTGTTATTCTGGGTAATCATGAGGACGGTACTGATGATATCCAACAGCCACCGATGATGGTGAAGATGATGACGACGACGTTGATGTAGTTGATGCTTACAATGACGATGATGAAGATGCTGCTGCTGCTGCCGAAGCGTGAAGTCGAACTTGAGAGAGTAGTTTCTATAGAAAATGCGATACTGGGCGGCGCTACCACATACGAAACATGTCTGTACACGCAAACAGTAGTTGGAGACCCTCGCCTTATGTCCACAGTTGATGACTAGTTACGTATGAAGTATCCGATCCGATCATCACGCTGTTGTGTTGCGATTAGCGTGGCTAGCAATCAATTCTATCGTGAATCGGCAATCTGATTGACTCACTAACTGAGCGAGTGCGTGAGTGAGTGAGTGATTGATTGACTGACTGGCTGACAAAATTGATGTCTAAATGATGTCAAAACTAACCGAGCCTTCGTCGGCACCCATGTCGGAGACACAGGACGGGTTGGCGGCGGCAGCCGAACACAGCAGTACTGAGTGGTACTTCGGCGACTTAGAATCAGTACGGAGGCGACGACGATGAAGACGAAATCGACGAGAAGAAGTGCACAGTAGTGACTGTGACGCAGGCCAACCGTGAAGCCTAAAGATCGAAGAGCAACGTCGCAACGAAACGCGAAGGCGATTTCGCCGGTACAGATCCCGGCACCACACGGACACCGGCGACAAGCGGCAAACAACGGATTGACAACCCACCGGCTGTCTGATCTGACGCCACGCCTCAGATGGGCTTAGCTAGCGACAGTACGCGTTGGCCCACCGACGCTCACTCTCACAGCTATCACGGCACCACCATCATCACCACCATCGACAACAAGATCCACAACAATAATGCCAACAACAACAGCAGCAACAACAATAATGACAATAACAGCAGCAACAATAATGACAGCAACAACAATAACAACACGACGACGACGACGATCTTAATTCGAACGCCGAAGACGTCGTCTGCGTTACGTTAGTGATCTGCAACTGGTGGACGCTGGTTGTCAATGTTGTCGTGCGGCTATCGGAGCCCAACGGACTGGTCTGTTCGATGGATGACTGCTAGACCGACCGGCTGTCCAACCGACTGCAGAGCAAAACAAACAGCAACTGAGTCAACGAACGCCGCCCGCTCGAATATAGCGTAGCCCACCACCAGCACGAAATTTCGTTAGCAGCAGCAGCTGAAGGCTTGCAGCTCTCTTCCACCTGTTCTCGTCGGTCGTTCTCTCGTTATCGTTTCTGATCTTCTACCACGTCGGCATGATGACATTCGGCTTCTCCTTCTTCCGCATTTCCGCCAACAGCGCGGAACGAACCAGCCAGCGACCGACGGACGGACAACACGCCTTACCCAATGCGGCGGCGATTCGCCAGGCTAAAGAAGGTAAAAAAACAGCCCACCATTGGGACCAATCCCAGCAGCAGCAACAGCTGCACCAGCAGCAGCAGAACCAAGTACAAGGGAGGGAGGGAGGGAGGGGGGGGGGGGTATCGAAAGGCATACGGAGAGATGAAGTGACAAAAAGAAACAAGGGGAAAGAAATCGAGATAAGAGAACGAGAGCGCAAGAGAGAAGAGGGGGTGCAAGCATGAAACTGTGTGAGACCGCGCGAAGGGGTAAACAGGAGAGGACGTTGTAAAGCAGCAGCAGCAACAACAACAACAAGAGCAGCGACAGAAATCGCCGTTGAAGCCACAACTGCCACCGTGGTGCACGGTTGTTTAGGGGCTAGCTAGTTGTCCGGCGCGACTTCAGTGAGGACCAACTTGAAGAGTGAGGGCCAGTGCTGCCCACTGCCTGTTGGCGTGGTTGCCGCCACCGCCGCATCGTCCCGTTCGCCGGCTCACATATAAGAGTCGTCCATGAATCACCAGTTCATCAATCAATCAGCCAATCAATCCACCCAATCCACCCAGCCCTCCATCATTGACATTCCCCACATTCAATTGACGACCAGTGGGCAGAAATAGAGAGAGAGAGAGTTTATCAATCCGATCTACAATAGATACTAGAGAGAGAGAGAGATCGAGAGAAATAGATGAATTTTGATTCAACAAAACAGCGAATCCACCCTACGGAAACGCCAACGGCCAGCAGGACGAAACAGCAGGGCGCTGGTGTCGCGACATTTAATGGAGGTTTTGGGGGTCATGGTTCTGATGGTGGTTCTGGGGGTCATGGTTCTGATGGCGGTTCTGGGGGTCATGGTTCTAATGGTGGTGAAGGTGGTGGTGGAGGTGGGGTTGGTGGTTATGCAGCAGTGCACGTTGCCACGCCACACTGACTGGCGAGTTGGCCTGCAGAGCATCGGAAGGCTAGAAACGTCGGGCAACAACGTAGTCGTTTACTGCTACGGTCCCGTTATTGTCCCATGCCGCCATGTCAATCGGCGTCATCTTTGGCGTCAGGAAGTGAGTCGGAGGAGACGCGCAGGGTTTATTACTTCATAGAGCCCTCGTTTTGTTCCACCGGACGGTGGAACGCGGTGCTGCTCGCGGTCGGCGTTTACTGATCGGTCGGCTGCTAACGTCAATGTTCGATGTTTGCCTTATGATGAACGTCGCGCGACAGAAATGATAATGGTAATGATCGTGATGATTATGATGATCTGTAGAAGTACGGGTTGGAATAGCTGTCGTGCTCTAACGCTAGAACTAACAACACTAGCAAGACATGGCTGTTCTCGTAGTACCTACGATTTGGGCGAAATAGGGAATGCGACCGACATGTCGGCGGCAGTGGCGGTGATGGACAGAACCTTGTGATAGCGTAGCGCCTATCACATCACAGCAACAACAACAGGCAACAACACAGACAACAACAACAATAACAAACAACAACAACAACAGACAACAACAACAACGTCACGCACACATGCCTAGCAGAAGGAACTGAGAGAAATGTACCGAAACGAGATAGAGAGATCGAAAGAGATAGAGAAAGAAAGAGCAAGAAATAACGGGGAAAAAGGGAGCCGCAGGTGAGAAATGAATTCCTGTAACGGCTGCTCGCCCTTCCTTCTACGCCTATTGCTACAACTACACCCACTACAGACGCACTGTTATGATGGTTGTGGAAACGACGCTGTTGATGACAGAAGAGAAGAGTAAGAGGCAATAGGGTCAGGTGAGCCAGAACGAGATAAAGGGGGAGAGAGGAGAGAGATAGAAAAAGGAAAAACTCAGCCAGAGACGATCCCAATAGAGTGGGAATAGTAAGGGTTATTTGTGATCATCGTTTGCCGGAGTAACAAATGTTGAATGACGGTGCTGATGCATCATTTTCATCCACATCATCATTATCAGCAGCAGCAACAACAACAACAACAACAACACGAACGCCCGCCAACATCAACACCCCGATGTAGTAAAGTGTGTGTAATGAAGTTGTCGTTGCCGTTGTATACTGGCGTTTCTGAGCACCCCCGGGCAGTAGCAACAACAGTAGCAGCGGCAGCAGCAGCGACAACAACAAAAACACGACGGAAACACTCCTTGCTGGGGCTCTGGGGGTGAGGGTTCGATGTTATTGCTATTGTTGTTGCTGCTGTTCGGTCGTTGCTTTCATGCCGTTTTCCCCTCAAATCCATTCGTCTCCCCACCCCATCGACTTCCTGGTATTCCAGCTTTTCTCGTTCCAAAAAAAAAGGATATATGCCAATAGAAAAGATACAGAGCAATCTACACTGAGCTAGGGAGAGAGAGAGAGAGAAATACAAACACGGGGTGAGGGAAAAGATGGACGATCAATCATCTATCAATTTCCGTTGTTGTTGTGTTGTTGGGCCGGTCGGTCCGTTGGCCGAACTATAGAACTGAACAAAAAATAAGTAAAAGAAAACGGCAGTTTGCAGACACGACGTCGGCAGGGCGACGTCGGCGTCTGTAACGGTATTACAGCTCGTAGTTTTGTCGAATATGTAGTCCCAGTGAAAACATTGCCATATGACGGTGTTGACGATAATAATAATACTGACACTAATATTCATAATACACTTTTGAATAATAATAATAATAATAATAATAATAATAATAATAATAATAATAATAATAATAAAAACACTGACCCTATCCCTCCTCTTCTCTACGACTTGTTCGTCTTCCCGCTGACTTCGTGCGTCCCAGCTTCTCTTGTCGGTGGTTCTATAGTAGTCCGTCACTAAGACGAGCAGAACAAGCAAACCGCTTTATTTCATCGCACAGACAATCAGGCTATTATCATGAATACGTTGTTTTTATATACACACATATACATATATATATATATATATATGTATATATATATGCAATAGCATGCACCTATCGTGTGCACATATATATATATATATATATATATATATACATATACGATTATAATTATTTATTTAACTCATAACGGGGTGTAAACAATTGTCCCCCAGCGAACGTGTCGACAAACTACACCAGCCCTAGGCCCAGGCCTGGTGTCGACCACCTGGACAAGGTACCAAGCACCGCCGTGGCGTTACCACGTTGTATATCCAATGACAGCCTTTGCCGGAAAAATTCACCAGCGCGCAGGTCCCCCGTGGCCAATCTTAGACACTTGCATATCTTAGTAATAACTCCCTCAGTAATTTTACCTGGGCCCCCTAAGGTCTTAAAGGCAAAAGGTCGAAAATCCATAGAGTCTCCGATAGATGCATACTTCCGACACTTGTTTTGTTTCCGCCTGCGAAACAGCATAACCAGCCTGGGTAGCGCCGTGACTGACCATTGAAGGTGCTAAAGAGTCAGTCACGGTAGCATCCCAGACGAGTGTCCTGCCACTCTCAAAGGCTGTTAGGGTCATCCCATCAGGTCGACGGGAGTCGTCTGTATACAAACCCGCGGGTTCGAGTCCTCTAAGAGAGTTCCAACGGGAGCACTCGGTAGAGCATTGAGCCATGCACCAGCACCACTAGATGAAACTGCTTGAAGCCGTGCTTTGTTCACCTCGTCTTGTGCTGAATTGAGAAGATTGGCTAGTTGCATATCCTCCAACGGCGCGGTCCAGCTTGCCTGGGAAATCGGATTCTCCGGAGGGGCTGCTCCAGTGCGTGCTATATATATATACGCAGGTATTATATATATATATATATATATATATATATATATATATATACACACACACACAAAACACTACATGAAACCACAGAAAAAATGCAAACAGCGCCAACGTGCATACCCGTCCTCTATCTCTCTCTCTCTCTCTCTGCGTGCATATAACAATTTGTATGAGCATAACCGAGCCGCACGGCAAGAGTACACAAACACAGCAAGGGTGCGGCATACAGGTTAATCAAAGTTAGAGAAGCTTAGTGTTGTCATAATCGTAAGTCGCATGGGTGGACCCACAGTGAACACAATTTGTGAACAGTGAGTAAGTAGCCAGTGAGTACGACGATCGGTAGTGGTGCAGTACAGAAGAAGTCTGTGGTTGTCAGCCAGCAAATATAGGCTCGACTGGGTTCGATTACCGCCGAAAGTGGCGAATTGTTTTTGAACCTTGGCACTATAACCACAGCTGCTCTGCTAAATTGACATTCACACACATGAACAGCGTGTGCTGAGAGAGTTCATTTACAAGTTGAAACCTATCAAAGACAATAAATGAACCAGCTAGATTGGATGCATTATTCGCTTGGTATGTCTACCTAAATACGCATGTCACCCTTTTTCTATCAGGGATAGATAGCTTCCCGACCCTAGGCCGCCAACAAGAACTGTTACATTACAAGGCCCGATCTTCGGTCCGGCCCAGTTCACATAGCGAGTAAACGAGTAGCTAGTCTAATAGACATAAAAAGTGTCCGACTACGAATATCTACGCACATTATTTGTTCACATTGAAATCGGGACGAATTTAGACGGTTTATCTATAGTAGGAGGCGTACACATTTATCCGCCAGCCTTTGAATCATAGGGAAAGGTCGTTCGGTCATATAGATGACAATCACAAACGAAGAAGCGCCTGCATCTCTGGCAGTTCGCCGTCAATAAGCCGTTGTTGAAGCTCTTTGCGCCTTTAAGTATAATTAATTAATTAATTTCCTGAAAAGCCCGGTGTAGTGCATTGCGGCTGTTGAAAATAGAAAACCTGGTTCATATACAGCAAAAAAGAAGATCAATAAAATATGTAATGTAAAACTTCAAAAAAATATTAAGCGGCGTAAATGCATTTTTGACTATAAGTGGTCTTCGATACATAAAGCTAGATTTTGATTTTCCATAGCCTTCGGCTCTTCTCTGGCAAAAAGCTATACACCGTTTATACAAAACTACCCCGATACTAATGATGTCCTTACTTTATGTCATACGTGAAACGTATGGAAAATTCGTTGGATTACTATATATAAGGCGTGGATGGATGAAGATCTTGCAAATATCGACATGATAACATCGATTTGCTTACCATATTATTATTATTATTAAAGCAGGCATTGGCTAATATCGATAGGCACATATTAAAACGGGGTTGTGTCAGAATGTGTGTACTGTTTCTCAAATAAAAAATCCGAGAAAATTAGCTATACAGGTGATAATCAGATACTGCAATCTCGCGACTAGAAGGTGGGCGCAATAGTATATCCTATGAGATTTTTACGGCTACCCACAGATATATGCGGGGCGCTTTTTAACCACGGCATGCTTTAAATTATCGACCTGTTGGCAGCACTTTTCCTATGAATCGTTTCCTTCTTCGACAGAAGGCGCTCATAGTGCGCCACGCAATCCCGCCAGATCTGACGCATTATGGTCTTTCTAGCGTAATAGCCTACTTTCGCTTACGAGGTAGGGCCGGTGCTTCATCTCCACCAGGATCTTGTGCGAGTTACGCTATTGTTGTAAACGATCAATTTCTCATCGCCAGTAATCATATGAAAACAAATTCATAGAAAATGATGCTTCGCAAGAAGAACAGCTCTTGATTTTGATAACGGCATGATATTTTTTTAGAGAATTTATCATGCCGTCTTCCGTCAGCTTAAGAAGCACCCTGTACAATCGGCACAATTCAAGTTGCCACGGTTACCATTAGGTACGTATGAGCTGATCCATCTTTTACCAGGCGTTTACCAGGCGGGCGATTTCTCGTCAACTGCTAGATTTGTATTACAACTGTCGAAGGATTATTTGATCCGTATCCACGGTGGATGGTCACCAATCCGTCAATCATTGATCTCTCGCATGACCTATGTCCATTACAAAAGCCAGCAGTTTTAAGCCTGTATACCAAAAAAAATGCACGTTAATATCGCTACGATACGTAAACGACGTACGTCAAAAAGCTGGCCGTCACCTCCTAATGCAACAACTGTTAAAACAGACAAAACAGCAACAATTACCGAAGTTACTGCTCATATTTAATTGGCAATGCCGATGCATCCGGAAAGCTGCACAAGTTAAAACAAGAATACTCACTAATATACACAACAGCAACAACAACAACAACAACACAACCATATTATCGTACAACAAGGCGGCACCGTAGGTTTACCTTCACCCCATCCTCCTCTTACCCTTTATTCGGCGGTAAAAAAGGCTTTTTCTTCTCTATTCTATATAGACAGCAACAACACAAAGGTACGCCAATAACAATGCTGACAACATAGAAACAACAACCACAGCAGCAACAACAACAATAAAAATACCGAGAGCGAACATTTTAATAAATGCCACGCCATCATCTCCCAGGTTCGTTCGGTGTTCCGTGTTTGCCGCGACCCGAGTTAGCAGTAGCAGCAGCGGCGGCAGGAACAACCGACAACCCCTTCTCGAAATTCTCACTTCCCCTCTGACAAGCGAAGTAGCCACCTCCCCCCCCCCCCCCCCCCCCACCTCCCTTTCTGCCCGAACCCCCGCCTGTGTCCACCCACCACGAATGGCTGCAGATGGCTAGGCTAATTTAATACTTACACAAAAAGTGGCAAAAGTGTACGCCATTAACCAATACTACCACTACCACAACCTCAGCATGACAACGAATGCGAGACCGTGCGCTCTCGGGTCTGCGCCAGGAACGCGGATGAGGAGGCTCAGTCAGCTTTCCTGCGACCTGCTGCTGCTAAAGTCGTCCTACCTTCGCCCGACGATATGAGCGCTCACTACGCAGGTAGGGGAGGAGATGGGCAAATGCGGGCAAATTACTCCGGAAGCAAACTACAAGAGCTACAAGTCACTGTGTCCGACAAAAACAACCCAAACTACAGATAAGTGCCGGCTGAACAGGGCCGACTGAACTCGAACGGGTTTCGAACGACTATGTCCACCAACAAGCCGGCTAGCCAGCACGGTGTGCCGTCGTTATCTTCTTGACGCGTGAAACGACGCTTCGAACCGACCGCTGAATCTACTCGCTGTTGACTCGCTGCTTCACTGTTGTGAAGTCACCACATCGTGACGACACCACGATGACGCCCCATCGAAATGAAGCCCACGCAAGCCCTGCCAACACGACTATTGCTACTACTATTACTACTATAACCACTGCTGCTGCTGCTAAAACCAAGCAAAGCTCAATCCCCACAGCATACGAGCTAGCTCGGGGGGAAGAGGGGGTGTGCTGCGGTGCTGACCCATATCGCACCCCTGAGTGCCACCTCTGAGTGCATCTAGATGAACACAATGATAACCAGTTACAATTTGAGCACCATTTTCGTAACAGCATGTTCATCAGAGGAACCGAGTCGAAATCGATCGATCCCTCCACGTAAGTGTGGCGTTCAATGAGAATTAAATATGACGCGACGCAATGTGATTGATATGTTCGCCATATCAGTGCACTTATATATATATATATATATATATATATATATATATATATATATATGATGATGATATGCACTGCTGTGTGTACATATATATATATATATATATATATATATATAATTGTCGTTGTCAAAACTTTTCACTCCAGTTGAGCTACCACTTTGTCGTCGACGTTAGTGATGTAATCACAATACATAGACATTGTGACAATAACACTGTATTAAATAATAACTGTCCCATAACTTGTCGTCGCCAGACAGAAATACAGCCGCCATCCTCAGCAGTTGGGTGACCGACATGCAGTTTTGTCCGAATCGCAATTACGATAAGAAAAGCTGCAATTTTTCGATTGCAAATGTGTATGTTGTTAATATTGCTATTGTAGATTACCTACGGCTGTGCTCGTTTCTCCTGCTGCTGCGTCTATTATTGTTGTTGTTGTTGTTATTCTTGTTGTTGTTGTTGTTGTGGTGTTTGTCGCCACGCTTGCCCCAGTCGTAATAATGTCGAATAGAAGAGTGCGTGGCTGACTCGGACACGTTAAAGGGTGCGGTCCTGCGGCCGGCTTTGGTCGCCACGCTGTCCGTCCACCACAACAGCGAACTCCCTCTTTCTCTCGCTCTCCGACTGAATAGATCCGAATTTGGCTACCATGACCAAAAGAACTCAGCTACTGTGTTCTATATATAATATATATATATATATATATATATATATATATATATACAAACTGTATTTGTACGTATCTGTTTAGATATAAAATACAGATTTACATCGAAGGCCCCATTTTCTGTCGTTATCACCGCCCTTAAGGCTATAGACGCCCACACTGAGATATCCGTCAAGCAAAGCGGGCATAAATTGAATTGACCCACATGAAGCAATCACATACAACAACAGCAACAACAACAACAACAACAATGACGACAACAACAACAATAACAATGACGACAACAACCACAATAACAATGACGACAACAACAACAATAACAATGACGACAACAACAGCAACAACAACTAATGACAACAACCACAACTGAAACCGCCACTGCCGCTGCTGCGGAACCAGCCGCCAGCACCGCATTACTCATACTGTTGTTACCGCTGTCATTACTATTAGTGTTGTTAAACAGAGAGTTTCGATTATTATTATTATTATTATTACTACTATTATTATGATTGTCATTTGATGAGCATGTCCCTGTCCTTTTTAGCCCTCGTCGCTCGTCGTATACGACCTCAAGTATAAGCACCTCAACCCGGACTACAAACTATCACATGATTTCTGCAACCTAGTGGCCGCCTTGTTGCGGATTGCGCCACGGATGACAGATTCATGTCAGGACAGTTCGACATGTTTGTAAGCAGCCAGAGAGAAGTTAAAGGATTGGCCATCCTTCACGGCGATAGCAATCCGCAAAACAGGAAACAACACGCCAGCGTCTTTCTTATCTTTTGTCACCAATACACGCTCTCCTCTATCAGCGAGAGAGAGAACTGACAGAATGGGACGGCTTTCGTGATTTGTGGTAAAAAGAAAAATATGGAACGAACCAAGTGGCCGAGTGGTAACAAGAGAATGGCACCAGCAACAATAGCAACAATAACAACAACAATAAGAGCAAAAACAACAACAACAGCAGCATAAACGCTGTAATAGCCACCTTGGTCTCTCCACCCGAATGAATTTCGTAGCCGGCATTCTGGTCATCTTTAGTTTCTTTTGGGTACTGATGACGATTGGTTATCATTAGCATCGTCGTCATGAATGCCATCATCGACTTAAAAAGATGGCCAGCCAGAACGACATAAATACGTCGTGATATATATAGATATAAACACATCCAGTAGTCGCATATGTTAACGATACCGGCGCCAAACAAAAATCAATCCGAATTGCAGGGGGCGGTCTATAGTAGAGCCTGAATCATAAAGTTGGAAAGTATTGATTTATCAATGATGCAACAGCTGTTGTTGTATTTGTTGCTGCAATCGCTGTTGTTGTTGTTGTCGTCGTAATTTTCGTCCGTAGCCTTATCCGGCATCACGAATATCCTTCTCCGCTCCGAACGAGTTCTCAGAACAACAACGACAACAACATCAGAAGTACCGATGCCGGATCAATGACAACACTACCGCCGCTAACGTCAACCACCATAACCGGACGACTACGAATAAATACAACATGTAGATTTATTTCATTATAATTTAGAAGAATATATAAAATGCTTCACGGCATAAATACAACATGTGACCACAATTAGTCTGTCAACCATGTGTATGTTGTGTATGATTGACTCAACATACAAGCAACAACAACAACAATAACAGCGACAACAAAACATATACATACTCACAAGACACTACTAGCACAGCTCACAATCTACTCACGGTGGTTGTTGTAGGAAGCGAAGCTCGAAGTTGCAGTTGAAGTTAGATTTCAAGTTGAAAGTCGTCAACGAGTCGTCAACGACCTAAGACGAAAAAAGGCTAAAAATTCCTCGGCGTCCTCGAGCTCGTGGTCTTCGAGCGGGCCGATGGAGGCCGGGTCGGGCCGGGGGAGCGGGAAAAGGGTTCGAAAGTGAAGTTCGTGGCTTAGTTGAGGCGGTTCTTCCGGCTCCGCCACTGTCTGAGTTTGTAGCACCTCCAACGAACGTGAAGAGTGAGGCGAGGAAATCAGAAGCACCACCTCCACCTTCACCACCAGCACCAGCACCAGCAGAGCTAGCAAACGGCCCTCAAATTCGCACAATGGTGCTGCTACCGCTGTTGCTGCACACACAGAGAGAACGCGGGAATGAACACAGCTTGTGAACTATTTGTTCGTTTGCTCTCGTCGCTCGGAACAACAGCCCGCAAAGCAACAACCGGCAACTTTAACCGGCTGCCGTTCTGCCGAGATTGACGTTCGGTAAGGGGGTGATGGGGTCCGGCCGATGACGACCACGACGACGACAATAAAGACGACGACGACAATAACAACGACGACGACAATAACAACGACGACGATGACAAAAACTCTCACTCTAGCAGCAGCAATGTCTCCACCATAACCACCCGGCGGCCAAAACAACCACACCACCGATGATAGTAGACCACACAGACCACAACAGAACGACCGAGCAATAAGACAACTCCTTTACCACCACCACCACCACCACCACCACCTATAGTAAGAATATTTATGTTATTATTATTATTATTGTTCGGATTATGATGTTGATAATGACGGCGGCGATAACGATGACGACGACGACGAACACATCATCGCTGCTACCTTCAACATGGACACCACGACGGTAGCATTACTACAGCACCACCACCACAACAACAACAACAACAACAACAACAATTACTACACGGCCAGTGCCGGCATGAGCTTCACCGCTACCAAACAACACACCCTTAAGTGCTGTTGCTGCTGCAGCTACCACTGCTACAACTACTATGATTACTACCGTGCCGCCACTTCACTACTACTACTACTCCTCACTCGACCCATTCATAGTGGACTTAACAGTATTCGTTGATCTTGTCGTGGTTGTTGTTGTTGTTGTTGTTGTTGCTGCTGCTGCCGGTTTTGTTGTTATTAATGTCGTGGTCTGTGGCTGCCGACGACGACGACAGGGTGGTTACTCACGACGGTCTCACGGCGGTCTCCCGCAGCAACGAGCAGACGACGCCCGAACGACACGCACCAACAACAGCACCAACAACAACAACAACAACAAGAACTGTATTTAGTATATGCGTCATCATCATCATCATCCGGCGCCGCTGCCGCCGCCACCGCCACATTATCGGCCGCCGCCCACCAAAACAAACATTGATCGTCGTCGATTACGTGAGTAAATATCGACAGCTAAGCAGACGATACTTACAGAGAGGTGATAGCACAATTGCGACTCGACTGCTCAGAAATGAATTTATGCATAGCAATGCTTTTTCAACACGAGTACGTGCATTTGTAATCAATCAATACGTTATATGTATATACGTTATATATATATATATATATATATATGTATATATAACATTTTTAACGTATTTATGTCTATATTTATATCTAATGATATTAATATATCACTCACACACAATTGCTACTCAAATCTAAGGCCAAAAGAAACAAAAATCCAACAGAAGGTATAAGCCACTAGCTAGACAACGGCGGAAAATTATCTGCTGAAATGCCACCATGTTATTAACCAAGTGTACATGGCAGATCGTTCGGGGCAGCGTACTGAGTTCTTGTCGTCTGCTTGCGTGGATAGTGCTTTCGGCTTCTGTTGCGTTTACTGTTATGCTGATGAGCTATGAGCAAGCTCAATAGTATCGTTGGGTGAATTCATCATCAACAGCAGCAGCAAAAATCAACGTCAGCAGGGTGGCGGCCGGCAAGGTTCGCCGGTAGCTAGTGCAGACAGGAACAACACTAGCACAGTTGAAGGACAACAACCGCAACAATAACAACAACATCAGCAGCAGCAGCAGCCGAAATACAGATCGCCGACGAGGACCGCGCAGTGAGGTGCCATCGTTCAGTGATTGCAAGCGGTCTCTTTGTGAAGGGGTGTGAAGACGCAACTTCACCGGCGCCGGAGGGCGCGCACCCCAATCACCCATTTACGAACCCAACCACCCCCATCACCACCATCACCACCAATAATCAACAGCATGGCTAGCAGCGTCAAGCGGCTCAAATCGGCGAGGAAACTCGTTGATAAGGTCGTGCACGACACTCCGTTGAAGACTCACGTTCCCGCCGGTGAGGCAAAGGCACTCGAATGGAAGGCCAAGCATTTATGATGGCATGCTTGTTCGATAACGATGATAATGGTGATGCTACTGATGATCATGAAAAGGACTCCGATTACCCACTGACTGTAGTGTCTGTCACTCACTGTAGTAGTTACTTGTCTGTCAGTAGTGAACGAGTTTTCGAATGATATAACGGCTAGAACTCGCGCTGCGTTTGGGACGAAAAGAAAGAGAGCGTTTCGTTATAGCCATTGGCTGCATCAGATGACTGTTCAATACATATCCAGGGTATCTGTCGTCTAGCACTCAGTAGTGCTTCGTAGAGTATGGGATGAGTTCGAGAGCGAGGAGTCTCTCTTCTAGCTCACGCAGCCAGCCAATTAATGTGAGATGAACTGCGAATTCGCCAACTCGAGCTGTTTTATCCGTTGGGACCGGAGCAATTTACCGTACGACTTTAAGACCACTGTTTTGGAAAATCGGCTATAATCACTGAACTTTAATAATAGCAAGAATAATAAAGCTATAAAATAGTCATCTCACGGAAGAGAACGTATGAACGTACCGACAGCGCTTTTGGCGATATATATGTATATTTTTTTAAATATTTTTCTTGGTCGACAACTTTTGTTAACATCAGGTGCAACTAGAACTTGGATGGTCAGTTAGGTGCCTTTGATCTCTTGGAAGATCTTTAAATACTTAAGTTACTTTAAAAACGTAACGATAAATGCGGGTCTAATGGCAGTTGCTTAATATGGATACGTGGATAATATGGATTCTGACCAATGGAGGTGTCAATCGGCTTTGTCGGCTGCAACCAGAATATCATTAGGTTGCCATCTTAATATTGCGAATAAATTAATGGAATCGCTCGTCTCAATTCAACTTTCATCAGAACTACGCATACCACGGAGATCCACGATTTTCCCAGTACTAAAGAGCGTATGTGTATGATGGCAGTTGAGTAAAACAGCAGTATCGTCTTATTGAGCCATACAAGAATGAGCAAATAAAGGTAATTCAAAAGATCGAGAAACCAATCGTATCTAAACGTAAGCCTTTCAAATCACACTTTTTCCTCTAATGAAACAGGCAGTCGGTAATTATGGTTTTAATTTGTATGCAAATAAAAGAGATCAGATATTACTCAGCAGGAACTCGCGACGACGCTGCATTCGGAAATGATAGAACGGTTACGGAAGAACCATCGATGCCTATATTTCTCTACTGACATGTAGACTTAAACAACTAGGGTCTGAGCGACCTAAACGTTACGTCAACAACAAATCGATGTTTAAGCCGCAAGATCTGGTAGAAGCCGTTGCGTTCACATTCAAGGCTGGGCTAGGCCTTAGCAGAAATAATAAGATCAATAAGCATCGAAAATCTTTGATTAATTCCTTGCAGGCATGGCAATAGCCGGTCCACCTCTTGGACCTCAGTTGGGTCAGCGTAGTGTGAACATCGCCGCCTTCTGCAAGGACTTCAACGAGAAGACGAAGGACATCAAGAAGGGGCTCCCCATACCGTGCAAGATATGGCTGAAGCCTGATCGGACGCACGATTTCACCATGCTCACCCCGCCGCTGAGCTACTTCGTCAAGCAAGCTGCTGGTCTCAGTCGGGGAGCCATGCGAAACGGCCAAGAGGTACTTAAAGTCACTTATATATATATATATATATATATATGAGAGAGATAAATGTTTACAACTATTTGTATACCTATATATATATATATATATATATATATATATATATATATATATATATATATATATATAGATATATACTACTATATAGATATATATAGATATACCTAAGAGGCCTGAAATCTAAGACAAGCGATACCCCTGATGGGGTGCCGTCAATCGTGTACAAACAGCTTGGAATCTCGATATGCCACCCCTTAAGCTTGATATTTCGTCGATCGCTGGAAGATTCGATTGTACCAGAGATTTTTAGAACGGCGATTGTTAGCCCTGTACACAAGCGAACAAATAAGTCAGACCCCAAGAATAAGCGACCGATCTCGCTCACTGTTATAGCTTGTAAACTGTTAGAAAGTGTAATGTCCATGGCTATATATCAAAACGCCGACAAGCAAGGACTGATCACTAAAGAACAATTTGCTTATCGTCCCGGTAGAAGCTGCACACTTCAACTGTTGGAGACGCAGTTTGACTGGGCAGAACATGTTCACGCATCAAGGTGTTTTGATTTTAAGTCTGCTTTTGAAACTGCAACACATAGTAAACTACTGGAGTTACTGCCTAAATTTGGAGTAGGCACCAAAATAGTTGCATGGATAAATGATTTCCTACGTGAACGGACCTTCCATGTACGTGTTCATGATACACTGTCAGAGAAGGCTTATGCCACCTCTGGTTGCCCTCAAGGTACCATCCTTGGGCCACTAATGTTTATTCTTTACATCAATTCGCTAAAGAGTATTATTCCCGAAAACGTGCAATATAAGATCTATGCGGATGACGTTAAAATATACGGAAAAGCGAACTCGGCCGAGGACTGCAAAAAACTGCAAGATACGGTAAACAATATCTATAAGTGGTCCGTTTCGCTAGATCTGAAACTATCCGTGACAAAGTGCATTGTACTTCATTTTGGTCACGGAAATGCAGAGAACAGTTACACAATCGGTGGCCATTCTCTTGCCTCGAAAAAACTGATCAGAGACCTTGGTGTAATAACATCAATTAATATGAAGTACACCGAACACATAACAGACATTGTTTTAAGAGCAACACAGAGAGCGAACTGGATTACACGCTCATTCATACTTAGAGATCCAAATATATACTCAAAACTATTTGAGGTGTACGTACTGCCGATCATAACATATGCAGCCCCAGTCTGGAATCCATGTCTGAAAAAGGATCAGCGACTCCTAGACAAGTTATGCAGCAAATACCGACGAAAGATTGCATACAAGTGTGGAATTCCAAGCGATGACGTCCAGATTCCCAACATATTAGAAAAGAAGATTGACTGTGATACCCTCGCAAATAATGAGAAAAATCATACCGATCTGATGTTAAAGATGTTCAATATCATTCATACGACGACGCGTCGTGAGAAGAACATTCTTCCAAAGTTTGTAGCGACAAAGCAAACACTTAACCATATGTTCCCTTGGAGAGTAACCCGCCAACTCCATGGAAATTTGATGTTAACAGACTAAACATTTCCTTGAATAAAGCGTATTAATAATAATAATAATAATAATAATAATAAACTGAACTGATATATATATATATATATATATATATATATATGAGAGAGAGAGATAAATGTTTACAACTATTTGTAATGATTTATGTTGTAATCCATATTCGTTCCTATGATTGCGACTTAGTAGTAATACAATGACGGATCAATATTTATCGAACACTGAGTAAGTAACCCGCTTTCCTTGCGACACCTGTTCTCTCAAACCTGTCTTATTATTGACTGGTATAACATTGTTTAGCAAGAATATTGTGCTCCAATGTTATGTAGCAAGAATATTGTGCTCCAATGTTATGTAGCAAGAATATTGTGCTCCAATGTTATGTAGCAAGAATATTGTGCTCCAATGTTATGTAGCAAGAATATTGTGCTCCAATGTTATGTAGCAAGAATATTGTGCTCCAACGTTATGTAGCAAGAATATTGTGCTCCAATGTTATGTAGCAAGAATATTGTGCTCCAATGTTATGTAGCAAGAATATTATGCTCCAATGTTATGTAGCAAGAATATTGTGCTCCAATGTTATGTAGCAAGAATATTGTGCTCCAATGTTATGTAGCAAGAATATTGTGCTCCAACGTTATGTAGCAAGAATATTGTGCTCCAACGTTATGTAGCAAGAATATTGTGCTCCAATGTTATGTAACAAGAATATTGTGCTCCAATGTTATGTAGCAAGAATATTGTGCTCCAATGTTATGTAGCAAGAATATTGTGCTCCAATGTTATGTAGCAAGAATATTGTGCTCCAATGTTATGTAGCAAGAATATTGTGCTCCAATGTTATGTAACAAGAATATTGTGCTCCAATGTTATGTAGCAAGAATATTGTGCTCCAACGTTATGTAGCAAGAATATTGTGCTCCAATGTTATGTAGCAAGAATATTGTGCTCCAATGTTATGTAGCAAGAATATTGTGCTCCAACGTTATGTAGCAAGAATATTGTGCTCCAACGTTATGTAGCAAGAATATTGTGCTCCAATGTTATGTAACAAGAATATTGTGCTCCAATGTTATGTAGCAAGAATATTGTGCTCCAATGTTATGTAGCAAGAATATTGTGCTCCAATGTTATGTAGCAAGAATATTGTGCTCCAATGTTATGTAGCAAGAATATTGTGCTCCAATGTTATGTAACAAGAATATTGTGCTCCAATGTTATGTAGCAAGAATATTGTGCTCCAACGTTATGTAGCAAGAATATTGTGCTCCAATGTTATGTAGCAAGAATATTGTGCTCCAATGTTATGTAGCAAGAAAAGATTCGATCTCTACTGACGTTTTTCCTGTTGCGTGTATTGTCAGGTCGCCGGCATTATTTCGCTCAAGCACGTCTACGAAATTGCTAAAGTGAAATCGACCGATGAAACGTACGACTGTGTACCGATGAAGAAGATTTGCGAGGATGTCATACGAGCTGCCTATCAGTGTGGCATAAAGGTAACAACGTGGGCGCGCGTTTCTATTCGGTTTCGAGCTAGAGCGCTTGTTGTTGTCTCTATCCGATTTAGACCGAATTAGTCAAATCTTAGCAAACTCGCTTTGAAATTGTATGAGCCGCACCGTTGCGATTGAGTCGCCGATCGAGTCCTGTCGATATCAGATTCTATGGACCAGAGGTACATAAGCTACCAGTGTCCATTCCGCTGATGAAAATCCTCGCAGTAGTAGTACAAGTTAAGGTAACCCCGAATCAGTCGTAGCTCCTCATTACTTGCGTCGGATTAGGCGTAATTTAGGTTGGCCAGCGTCTAGCCGTGACATTCAATCAACGCACTAGAGACTCAACTTTTGAGGCTGCAATACAGTCATATTGATAGCTGCCTTGTGATTGGTTGGCTATACGCGTGCGATACACTGTACGATCGCACGCCTTGATTAATTAATAAATTATACCGATTTGACTCGTAATCGATATTGGCAACAATAGCGTATTTTAAGTGTCCTCGTATCACGCTTTGCGTTAAAGTAAAATATGGGTTTCTGACCGGGTTCCTGCGAAAAATACGACAGCGATGGCTTATAGTAGTACTATATTTATTATACATGGCAATTACATAGATTAAAACATATTTAGTAATCTCACAAGAATGTACCTTGACGTAAAACGGCGCCAGCAACGGACACCCTACAACTGGTCAGTCACGAAAAAAACATTTGCAACAGCATTAACTAATGAATGCTAACAAGATAAACGCTAGTTTTCTTCTAATTAAAACACTAGCGGAATAGACTTTTTGCTGAAGCCGACTTTTGACGCGTGACAAGTAATATAATATATAATACATGTGTAATATAATATATAATACGCGTGAAAAGTAATACAATACTAAATGGCCCCTTGCATGTCGTTTGCCTGTGTTTTGTTCTATCGTTTTCAGGTACTCCCTAAAGTGACGGCCGAGGATATCGCTACGCTACAAGCGGAACGTAAGCCCATCGTCGAAGCTCAGCTAAAAGAAATCGAAGACAAGCGCCAAGCAAAGCTCCTCCGTACAACCTAAGCTATTTTCGAGTCTAATTAATTAGCAGTAGTGCTGGTGCCGTCATTTCTACTGATCAGGTTGTTCTACCACCACTAATGTGCCGTCAGGGATGAACAATGAGTGTACATTTTAATAAACTTTTACAGATCGGCAGCACTAGGCCGTGTTTACGCGTGTATTTTTTGCAACCACGAGATGACCACCTGTAAACTGCTACATTCTATGATTGTCACGGCCAATATGGCTAATCCGTCCGTGACTACAAGTAATCACAATTGAGAGCAGTGCATCGTTGGCTTGCCAGTTGGGTATCGGCATAATAACTTCCCTTTGTTATGGCAGGAACAGTGTCGTGCACATTTTGTTACAATGTTATGTGTCCTGTAGTGATTTTTCTAAGCTCATTATGCCCACGTGCCAAAATCCGGCGGACTGCTTGCGGTGTGAGCTCTCTCGATCGCTCGGTTCAGATATGTGAGTTGTTTGCTTTCCGCAGGACCGCCTCCTTGCGCCCAATATTATATATTTCAAACTATCTTAATATACGCTTCATCTTATCAATACTCACCTGTGAGTCCTCGATCTTACCCAAGGCCCTAATCTCAAGTTCTATGTCACCAGTTAAAAATCTGTCATGTATATCGCGAACAGAATTATACTAATCACTTCGTGGTCGTTTAAAATTGCCTACAGAGCTCGAATGTAACCACGTGGGCCTTCACGTCTACTCTTCCTACAGACTAACTATAATACTGTGCGCTCCAAAAACCGATATCGTCGGTTAATAGGAAAGATTATCAAGAAACTAACAAGCAACATACACGTCTTGTAGTCTCTATGTAACCCAGCCATCTAATGGCCGAGAGGAAACATTATCCGAAAAGTGCGTAGAAGATGTGTTAGGCTCGTTTGAATTGAGCTCGGTGCTAACAATAAAGCATCAGCACTGCTTGTGGAAATGCCGCCTAATAGAAGCGATTATACACATGTACACTATGTTTACGTCTCTCTCGCTCTCTCTCTCTCTCTATATATATATATATATATATATATATATATACTAAAACGTATACGGAAAATAAGTATGAATGTATTAGAGGTTGATCGCCAAGCCATATTGTTTACAGAAACGTACAAAATTAAATACATCTTGTAAAGAATCCCACTCCAGTTCGTAACCTATCTATAGAATGAAGCACGCATACCGAGTATACATACAAGTTCCGTGACTCTAAGTAGCAATGTTTATTATTGTTATTATTATTATCATTAGGTACCTAGTTACTGGAGAACGTCTCGTTCTCTTACAAACTCTCTACCCACTTTAGCCCCATCTCAATCTCAACCCCTTCACCCCCCCTGTTCTGGGCAGCCCACTTGTGGCGCATTCAGTTTCGACGAATCTTGGCACGAAGCGATGGCTCGGCGTAATTGACCGACGCCGAAGCTCGTCGAGAGGTGCGACCTCTGCTCGTTTCCAGAGAGTCGCTCATAGAGCTCATCCTCGAAACCAACGAGCTCCTTGACGTGCCAGAAGCGTTGTGGCTACGGTCGGCTGCACCGCTGCCCTGAACGCTGTGATCCTCGGTCGGTGTGGTCACACGTCTGCTCAATGCGCCGTTACGCGCCGCCAGCGAAATATTTTTAGGCTTGGCGCTCGACGATTCGGATGATGGTCCGTTCGTCGTGGTGTGACCATCGGACATCAAGTCTGGCTGTAGCTGACAACGTGACCTTTTCGCCAGTGGTGACTCACCTGCAACAAGTAATAGGCAGGAAGCTGAACACTTAGATCTTGGAGAATCGAGGAAAGCAACTTAAGGGGTACAGACACGTGTAAAAGTATGATGACTTTCGAACAGCAAAATGGATCCAACAAAGTTATCTAGTTGACTATTCTTAGTTCTGGACGAGTTAACTCGATTCTGTACGTTTGTGTTCAACATAAAAACTAAATTAACTTAATAGCTAACTAAGTATGTTATCTATTATGATTACAAATCTGAGCTCAACACAGCATTACAGATGGCCACGCACTCGCAGACATGCCATTGATTGATTGATTTATTGTTCGCTTGGCATGTATATCTAAATACACATGTTATCCTTTTATATCAGGGGCGCTTAGAGCGGCAGCATATATGTTACCTACGCATTCATATAATCCATGTATACTTCAATACCAACTGAGTATTTGCTTTCCATTGGGACAACCTCTTTTTTGTAATATCGACCAGGGCCTTTCTAACATTTGGTCCTAGAACTAGGACCTCCGACAGCTCTATATCCCCCCCCTCCCCCCCCCTTAGGTTATACATTGTTTAACAATATGCCCGATTGACTCATTCCCTAGCCCACATTGCCATACACGGTGCTTCATTTCGGACATCGGAATTAGAGCGATCAACACTGCATATAAGGCCGCCGATGTTAGACGCAATAGTGACTCGCAATGATAATTTACACTCATAATGATTTGCTACCTTTCGCACCACTCGGTCCGATTAGGAACGTGGCTGTGTCTACCACGTTATGATTATCGCTGGCACGGTGGCCCTTTTCCCGTGTATCGCCACTCTGGTGCCCGTCGTTCTGTTGTTGCTGCTGCTGCTTCTGGCGTAGCTGATGCGGCACTTGTAGTCGGTCGGTGCCGTTCTCTTCCTCCTTGGGTGGATCATGGCGAGCGACCGTGTAGGTGCCCCGAGGTTTTCGGCCTAATGCTCGAGTTGCTGCACAATGAAGGAACAAAAACAAGCAGCACAGTGAGTGATGAAAAGCGTAACAATTAGGGCAACAACGTTCAAAAACTTCATCAACAAGTCACCGAGGCCGTCGATGTCCTACGTCGTACCAACTGCTGACATAAAGCGGCGCACAAAAATGGGACGCGTTGTACATGCCGAAAAAATTATGGCAGCAGTCTTAATTAATGTTTTTGCATTATTAGAACTATTAAAGGATTACCGACCGGAATGATAGAGCAAAATAAGTATAAATATAAAATGTAGATATTTTGGAATCATTCAGAAATTTAAGAAATACAAGAAATACGATTTCATAAAATTTAGATATATCCGGTCCATCTTCATATCATCGAGCTATCAAGATGGCTTAGTAGCAAAAGCATTTGCCATACACTGGGGAGGCCTGGGTTCGAGACTCAGACCGGCCACTCCTAAATTGGTTTTCAGGGTTCTAATTTAGACAAGGTGAATGCCGGAGTGGACTAAGAATCGACCATGATCGAAAAAAAACGGGGAGCACAGATGCCTCAATAAAGGGAGATGGTACATTATTATCCAACGACCATAAAATAAACATATGAGCTCGATTCTCTTGTTCAGGACTCTGACGGGGTGTTTTTTTAGTTTTGATAGACTAGCGCTACAGCCAAAATCGTATGTATATCGGATTCAATTCAAAAAGTCGATAAACAATATGCAAATCAAGCTATCCAGATATCAGTAAAATCGGCATTAGAAAGGCCCGCAAGAAATAATTGCGCTACTATCTAAATAATGCTCAAACACAATAATTTCCCGTACAGACTATTAATCCATGCGATATCAGATGATAAAAATAAATTATTGTATTATTTCGTCACCACATCTGTTTACCTATATACAGACCGACCCTAAATTAAGTACACTCATTTTAGGACTGATAGAACTTGCTCACAAATTAAATTTTGTTTCAAATTAATTGACAGAAATGTCTTGTTAAAAAGTACGAGCCCAATCAAAAGCACCTCCCCCCCGCTCGGAATTCATGGCATTTTTTCTACACCGGGAAAGAAGAGTCTCACTTGTTTATGCATCTCGCCTGTGGTCGTCAGGTCCGAGGGGGTGCGCCCAGACCAAGCTGAGGACCTAATTGCACCCTCCCCCATCCCCACCCTCCCTTGGCTTTTCGTAGCGACATGCTCTGTCAGGGCGTTGATTACCCCTTCTCCTCCACCGCTCTTCCGAGGCCGTCGTGTGCCACCGGCTATACAACGATAGATGGTGTGCTCCACCTGGTCTGATTCCTCCGTGGACTAAGGAGCATCACACTCTGAGTCTTCCGGACTCTTACCATGTATTCCAAAACCATTTTTTGCGAACTGTTTTCTATTCGCCTTTTTGTGGTCAGCATGAGCATATTTTTGCCACACACGACAGTATCTCTGGTTCATTCACAAAAATGCCTTTTCGGCCATCCATATAAGTATATTAGATGATAGTCATAGGAACACCCTTTATAGTACTTTACTAGCTGGGTACTCACCGAGAGTATCATCATCGGGTGGTTTCTCAGCCACAATGGTCGGCACAGTCGGCAAGGGCTGACCCGGACTCATCTCGCAATAATTGACAAGCTTTCTCGCGCGACGCACATTCGCATGGTTGGTGACATTTTCAGAGTCCTGTTACAGAATTTATAAGTTAGAATATATAAAATTAGAGAGAGACTAAACTGAGAGGTTTTTGCAGTACGGCATTGCAGTGGCAGTCGTATCTGGAAGGGCCTTGGGAGCATCACGGACTTATGGAGAGAGTACATTTTTTTAGAACACGAAGTGCAAAAAGTACTATGCACCATTAGATCGTTTAAGGATAAACATTACTCAGTACGCCGGGAATTGGCCCACAAAATCAATGGCCTTCTAATCTGACAACGCATGGATATTCACGCATATTGCACATCTGTGAGAAATAGCTACAATGCGCATATGGGAGAAACAGCTACAATGCGCATCTGTGGGAAACAGCTACAAAGAGACCAATCACGGACATATGCAGGTTAACAACAGACTAAACATTTATATACATATCTAAATAATATTCAAACACAAAAGAAGTACCTTCATCAAACTACTAGGAGCATGGTAGTTTGATGGAAGTACCCCTTCATGACAGTTTACGTACTTCACTGTGCGTTGCTCCCGAGTCACCAGTGCTGCCACCTCCGTTGTTAGCGGCGGCGGCGTCCGCCAGCTGTTGCCTTCTCCGGGAGCCCTTCGATGCGAGTGCACGTGGGCCTTTCACTAATGGCGAGCTGACAACGGCGACCAGAGACGAGTTACCGCGTGCACTGCTGCTAGCGGAGCTCTCAGCCGATGCCGCGGCACTACGGCCTGTCGCTTCGCTGAAGTGCGACGTCTTCGGCGCGCGTGGTGGCGGCGGCGGCAGCGATGACGGTGGTGGTGCCTGCGGCGAAGATGACGTGGTCGACGATGACTTCAGCGTGCTGTCATCGTCGTCGTGACTGTCCTCTCCATTCGGACATACCCGGCCCGACTGGACGTACGTCTGGTTCTGGATGCTGCTGAAGCGGACGCTCTTGCGTAGGGCGCTCGGCTGTCCTGCAAAGTTGCCCTGGACACCGTTTACTGCCGTCCGTATCGCACTTTTCCACGGACTCCGAGAAGGAAGCGCTACTCCGGCCGCCATTGGTGGCGAGTGGCCCTGAGAGTTGCGCTCCGGTGACAGACGCGGTTGTATGGCAGCTCTACGCTTCCTCGGACGTTTATCCACCGCAATGATAGCAGCTGGGTCCCCCCCAGCTTGGGGGGTCTGTGCCGAGACAGCCGAAGATAGGTCGCCTGTACGACCACGAGCAGACGCAGCTGGTGGTGGTGGTGGCTGTGGCGGTGGCGGCATGATGATTGAAAGCCTCGGCGAGCTCGGCCCCGCGCAATCCTGAGCGAATGGAATGCAGGAGTAAGTTTAGGGAATTACAGTCAACCCAGCAAGATATGTATGTCATCTGTCACACTATAGAAAAATATAATTTCTCGTACTCGCACACTGCCTTATTTTGCAAAGTCACGTAAACATTAGAAATCAGCGTCAATCTCGCTTAGCACCACCTTTATATGCCGTACCTATAATAAGTTCGCACACGAACACAAATATTCCTTATTGTAAGTATGCTTGATTTTTTTTTGCAAAATAAAACGCGCTACGTACATAATTATAGGACAGCTACTAGGGGTAGTGTTACGTGCTTGAATAAACCTATCATGCCCCAAGAATATGCAGATTATCGCGAAACATCAATCTCAATATTTCTACCATCAAACATATAAGTATGCAACTACGCAAGCATTAAAGACGTCAGCGTCTTTACAGTTCCATAGGCGACATTCTCTCCTCCATTTAATTACTTTGCCTCACAAGAAGCCTACATATGATTTTCGTAAGAGTGTTGTATGTAATCCCTTTGAATATATATAGGTATCTCTACCGACTCTGCTCCTGTCCGTCCTAAATCAGAGGGAGGACCCAGATGATCAAATATGTCCTTAGCGTCCAACAGGACAACCTGTATAGTAAAACGCCACGGTAAATGGCGGTAAATATGCTTGCTAAAAGCTTATGGATTCATCCTACCTGTCCGCCTAGCAATTTGTTCTCTGCTGGTGTGCTTGTTGGAAAGGCGGGTATCCGAGGAAGGTGCAAAGTGTTGCCCTGGGGAGAACCATATGCATATGGTGGCTTGTAGCCGTCAGTGGGACGTGGAGACAATGCAGATTCCGATGAACAGGATTCTATTGTGGACAGAGGCAGTGTGGGAGCTACAAAGGTCGTGGCCAGCGGAGCAAGCACTGCTGAGCCCTCAGCTCTAGTCGAGGGAACAGCTTTCTGCAACGTCTCCTTCCAGAGCGCTCCTATATTGGTGCATGTCGGAGACCTGGTTAGTGAAAAACAGAAAGTTGGCAATCAGTTATTTCGTAACAGCAAATTGTATTCATGGATTACCACCTGCAAGCAAATAGGTAATTAAAGCGACATGCCAGCAAATGTTTACAGCCGCCGCAAACATATTTGAGTCCACCAATTAAGACAGATCTCAATCTACTGACACCGAAAACAGAACTCGGTTCAAAGAATTCGGCTAACATTCGTAGCATGCATACATGAACGGTTACACCAACGCATGCCTCCGGAAATTCAACAGAAACATATGTACGGAAAAAGAGCGAAGTGACGATCTCATCGTCCATTCCACTATCTGTATCTGAGTATGTAGAAGGCCACATGTAACTTACTCCTTAAAAACGTGTTGTTGTAAAAGATGACAGCCGAGAACATAACGTGTATAGTCAACGCCGAAACACTTCGCTCTGTCAATCTGGATGCTCACAACCGATCTCAATTGCAGTGCTCATATTATGCAGGATGCCATAGCATGCTTGGTTTTATTTAATACAATTGTTCAATTTTCGCTAATAAAATACCCGCACGTATACATAAGATTGTACAAAGTTCCGGTAGTCAGTAAGCTATCATACCCTACCAAAAACAATAGCTTTTCAGCTTAACTGGAGATATGCACAAGTCTTGCTATAATACTTCATTGGAGGTGCTCTACAAATGCGACCGATGTACATAGTGCCCCAGTTGCTGACCTGTTAATGCGTCAAAACATTAAGTTTTGATTCAGGTGCAGCGGGCCAACATTGCCCTTCACTTTTTTACATCCCATCGACTGGCCCAAGGGACTGCCGTTCGGGAAGTCCGAAAGCCACGCGCATCCGAAAAAGAGTACAGTATGCATCGGCAATCGTATGAAGATAGTAGGAAGAGTAACGCAGACCACAGTCATTTCAGACAACGGACCCAGCCCGCTGCTTTTTTCGGTACTATTGGGAGAGCTATCTGAACGAGAAATCAGGAGTGGATCGAAGAGTGGGCAAGTGCTCCAATGCACGTAGATGACATTGCAATCTATGACAGAAGTAGAGGAATTGAAATGACTGATTTATTATATGGACGAGATCGGACTTAGCTGGCAAAACTGGCGAAAGACGACGTCCTTCGAGCTAGGGTTAATGTGGCAGTTTTGTAAGTTCACTTATCTTGGGGTTACTATAACATCGAATGATAGAGTTTGACGGGAAAATGCACATCGACATAGGAATATACACTACGGTAGCAATAAGAACCCGGACCTGGCGAGCAGCCGGATGTAAGAGTAGACATTGAACTACACTGTTTGCAGCCTACGGATTTCATCACGTGTTATGCAACAGGGAAGCATTTTACGATCCTCACGAGTGTTGTAGGTGCTTAGGCCAGTGCGACAGAAACCACGCCGCAACATGTCCAGCAGTTCAGTCAAAAGCCGAAACAGCAAATAGATAAGAGATTCAGTGATGTGAATGAAACAAAGTTGCGTCTCTTGAATATGTTTATAATTTAGCCGGCCAGTAATAAACCATAATAATTATATATTGATATATGCACTAAACATCTAACACTTGCATTTCATTTGCTCATTACCCTTATACACAGCGTGTAGTACATAAATATATATATATATATATATATATATATATATATATATATATATATATATATATAATATATATATAATATATATATATATATATATATATATATATATATATATTATTCGCTTGACATGTATACCTAAATACAAATGTTACCTTTTTATATGAGGGGCCATATATATATACTACTAACCTGTCGGCTGCAGGTACGCCATCTCGAGCTGCTGCCCATATCTGTGCAACATTAATAGCTGTTGGCGATCTTTCGCGTACAGCCTCGGTCGGAATCGGGACGATCGCTGGAGATTCTGTTATAAATGGTGACCCCGCGAATTCCGTGAATTCGTGGTCCGACTTTCCTGGGATCTAGGCCACACGGAAGATCGCACACGAATAATAATATCATATGATTACCATAAGGAATAAAACCGAACGCCGTGAATTTGTGTTTATATTTACTAGGTAATGCATACATATAATGTCTAAATTTTCAAATCAAAAGCTCTTAAAACCTAATTATCGGTAGGTTTACCTTGAAATCTCAACTCAGACAGTGAGCATCTTCATCGACAACACTCGTAGACTTACCTCGACCGAATCACTCAAGATTGACATCGAGTCTGTGGCAGGTTGACGCGAACGTCGGCCTTGTCGCATTCGTCTGCCAGGAGGAGTTACCGTGCTGCCTGTAGCCGATGAAGTCGATGAGGTGTCGAACAGCGTCTCTGAGGTGAAGTGCCAACAGTAACAGAATATTAGATAACACTTCCTAACGGTAGGCTTTGACCTCTGTTGTCGAGATTTCCCAGTAGGCTTCAAGCAGCAATTTTATTGTCATCAGCCGTTAATGCCAAGCACTAAGGATCTTGTGTGGAGACCGCTGCTCATTTCACCATCAGTGTTTCTACAAAACGATTATTACATCCAACGTATTCAGTGGTTAATGTAGCCAACTTTAGCCATTGTTGGTAAACCCATTAGGGCAACATAAGAACTGCTTTAGTATTTTCACTATACCAGAGAATTGCAGCTAGATACACAACGACGACGACGACGACGACGACAACAACAACCGACTCCCTAATAATTGTGCTACAATTAAGTCTTACCGAGTGCTACTTCGTGCGCATACGGTACGACATAAACCTATCCTAAATCCCGAATTGCTGCAGTTCCATAAGGATCAATCGTACACAACGAAAAATGGTATGCTTACCAACAGGTTTTGGTCGCCCTAAGATCGTTGAGTTGATTGGAGCGGTCTGTTCCATCGAGTCGCTTTCCGATAGCCGTGACGGGAACTCTTCTGAGTGGTGGTAGTGGTCGCCATCGATTTGGCTTTGACTATTTGCCGAGTGACGCGCAGAAGACGATGCAGTGCTCTTTTTATCGTTCTTGTGCGTCGCGTCGTCCAGCTGAGTTGCTTTGTCCCCGGCCAATGAGGATGTCCGTCTACAACCCAGTCCAGCTGCCTGATCAGAACCAGATGCTGCGCCTCTTGTCAACTGTGAACAAAACAATTTCGATTCGTCGACAAGGTCCAGGACCGATCAGCAATGCGTTGATGCAAAGCAACAGAACCAAGTCGATGCCATACAGATATATCAACTACGCCTACACGTATGCACGCTATATAAACATGCATACGTATCGAGCGTATACACTTGACTATTATCTACGGTGCTAGATAAGAGAATGAGTGTATTTATAATAACTATAATGATAACCAACCATTGGCAATAGTTATATTATTATTATTGTTATTATTATTGATGTTATTAATATCAGTAAAAAATAGTTCACAACAGATCTCGCGTAAACTCGCGTCTATGTGAGACAAACTGACCCTTGCTGAATTTCTACTCCGCCGCTGTTGTTGCTGTTGGTCTTGCTGCGACACTTCCAAAAAGGCAGGTGGAGGCGGTAGAACAACTGAACTGCGTCGGCCCCTCGAGTGTCGATGAACGAAGTCGACGCCCTTCGCTGAAGGCGGTACCCTCAGCAACGATGAGCCCGACGATGATGATGATGATGACACAGACAAGGCTCCCCCAACTTCTGCAGCGTGACTAACCAAACCATCGGGTTGGACCACCCCAACATCATGACCCTTATCGTGATGGCCGCCATGATCCTCGCCAGCATTGTCATCTTCACCTTCATCATCGTCTTCCTCCACCTCGTCGTCGGTGTCCACCATCTTATCGCTATCATCGACGCTGCTTTGCTGCTGATCGTCCTCATCGTCGTCGTCGGCGTTTTCGTCACTTTCGATGTCCCCCGTTGGCAAGACTCGTGTCTGAGACGAGTGACGTTCCCCTCTCACAGAACTCGACGCTGAACCGTTTCCAGCAACATCATCCTCAACGATCGTGTAAATCTCCCCATCTTCGTCGAATCGCCGGTGCTCTCTCGTCGGAGCGTCGCGAACCAGGGGGCTTACGGGCATCTCACCGTCGCCGGTATCAGACACTCTCTGCGAATTCAACCAAACACGACAATATGAACAAAAACGTGAAACAATTTGGTGGATTGGGATGAAGCCTGGCTCACTGGAAACTGCATGTGCCTCTAGCGTAGCCATCTATTAGTGAAATAAAAGTACAATCGCAAACGTTACCGCACCACCACTGGGGTATACATTTGTTGCGCAAATGTTGTACGTAAGGACTTTTGTTTCTATGTTATTTATACGGTTTATTACAATCCCAAAACTCTTTCTTCACCTTCGCATTCACCTCGCACAATCGCGGCTAGTCATTCTTAACAAAATATAGGTCGCTAGCACATGTTGCTTTCTTTAATTGGCATATCATCACTTCGAATCACAGCCATATATCTAAACCTTTTCGGGCTGGCTCTCAGCCAACATTTGGCGTTTACGGGGCTCGCATTGCTTCGTAAGACAGAACGGTGGGGCTCGAACCCGTCCACCTATATGTCTCTTCCGATCGCGAAGCACACGCGAATGCACCACGCCACCGGGCACATCGACACAGCCATACATCTATAATGTTTTTTACCGTCGGGAATCTTATCACACAGAACCATATTACGCGTGTTCAGGCAATTTTGTACCAAGAAAAAGTGTGTTTCAAAGTGTTTTACTTAAGGTCTGATTTCATAGAGGGATGGGGCAAACAACAGCCAATTAAAGTTAAAAAACGCACTAAAACACTTCACGCTCTCCTTTCATGCTAAAATTTCCAGCTTTCACAGAACCGTTACATAATAGGCTAATTAGAGGCCACAAAAAGCGCACTCACTGGCAGTCGACCAAAATTAAAGCTTTCCTCGCTGAGCAAAAATGCACGTAGCCTATCAGCGTTCGAAAAGCAGTTCACCATCTCCTCGAGCTCCTGGAGAGTGTCATACGATTGTTCGAGTCGTTTCTTCAAAATCTTCACGCGTGGCACGCCTATAAGCAGATAAGTCAAAAATATCATTACTACTTATTGCACTGTAAATGCAAATAGGACCAGAGAGAGGTTTTCACGGCTCAGCTGTCAAAATAGAAGGAATCTATCTGCAGTTCTATCAGACTCACGCTAACAATCCATAGCAACAAGAAGGAGGACGCTTGATCTCACAGTAATTTAGTGCATTTGTTAGAAGCATGATGATTTGCAGCTGTAGCTATTGAACTGCTTAAGCAATGTTTCAACCAATTAGTTTTAGCATTTACACACAATCACATAGAGTAAAACACGTCCAGAAATACTCTCGGCGGCTCGTGGCAAGAAGCCGTGACCTAGAGAGAAAGTGTGCTGTTGCATGCGAGGTTGCCTCGACGGTGCCAACGAATACTATGTGTCAGCAACACGATATATCCAGAGGCACAATGTCTACAATATCGAATATACTGTTTTGCACATTTGATCAGTGACAATTCTGCCCACTTACTCTGGGCGAATTTAAGCGTGAATCGATCGAACATCGTCTGGAACTCTCGATTGGTTCGTTCAGACACGCGAAGCGCAGCTACCTCCTGGGTAAGTTCATTGTTGAGCGCGCGATACTGCTCGAGGCGCGTCGCTCGAGTCCGGCATCGCTTCGACGCGCAGACCCCGCTGTTATTTCCGCTGCGGCCCGCCGTCCCATAGCACGCTGGTGTCTGCACACAAAAAACGTTGAGAATAGATACGCATATTACATACACACGCTTTTATATATCTACATGCATATTCATTATTTTAGATTCTAGAGCTCAAAATATTATGTGATAAAAGCTTGAATTAGTAGCTATAAATGAGATATCGGTAGCTTAGAAAGAGAGAGCAAAGGTTGTCAGTCACAATCAAGTAAATGGGAAAAAAGGAAACAGAAACATGAAGAGGAAACGTGCACGCATTGTATCTAGACATTATGTAGCTTTTTGTAATTATACCTAGTCAATCGTTTGATTTGCTGTGTCAAATCAACCCAGTTGCAGATAAGTGTAGCGAAACGAACACATATTACCCGCAGTATTTGCGGGGCACTTCACTTAACTGTAGCACACATATTGATTCTTACATAAAAGAGAAGTATAGCCAATAAAAGAATCCTTTTTTTCTTTTTTCTGCTGACATTGCCGATAGATACATCATGAGCAGTGAATTTTGCTAGTTCTTATGAAGTTCCGCCATGAGGAAGTGCACTCGGCGAAAATAAATCCTGCGATAACCTTTGGAGAGGCATCTGCGCTGTAATGTGTGATTGTGTAAACTATATCGCACTGGTCATTGTACACGATGGCCATCGAGGAAAGTTCCACGCAACGAACAAAAACGATGGATAAATAAACGTTTAGAGATATCGCTTCCCATCACAGTTATCCTACGATAGCAGGCAATCTTGTTATGCCACTTTATTAAAAGTTCAATTTGTAGCACAAGCAAAAATAAGCCGCAGAACGGGACTCTCCCTAAAACGCTTCTTCCTCCGACGCCTCCAGATTACCGTACAACCATCTCTGATCTCGCGCGCTCCTTCGCCAGGTTACTATAGACGCTAAACTTAAAAAAATTAACAGAATTGAATAATCGCTAACTGGAAGGCTGCCAGCACAGTGGCAGATCGGCTGGGAATTAAAATGCCATGTCTAGTAGGGTTTTCCGAACGCTTCGTCAGTACCTCCTCCGCTCTGTCAACGGCAATAGACGCTGTCTCCGCGTTAACAACCAACCACCACACCGACCCAAGAAAGCGAATCGCCATTTGACCTCTGGGATTTTCAGGTTCGTCACAAAGAACTGCCCCCGTTTTCCACCGGTTGTTGAGATAATTAGACTGGAGTTGAAGACATCGCGCGCACCACCATCCAAAAGCTTTGTAACGAAATAGAAAACTACGATAAACCTGATCATTTTCAGTGCCCCTCATCTTAAGGCTGGTCTTGCATGTGACAATCTACACAACACAATATACTAGATATAGAAAATACCATGCGCTATTTAACCTGTATAGTGATTTTTAAGAATATCCATGGGATAGGGCCGAAGATACTAGAACTGGATCGCCTTGGAGGGGCGAGAGAGACCGGGGCATGGTAACACGATCATACTGAAGATCCGCATGCATTGAACCAGCGAGGGCAGCCAAGCTTTTGGCGTTCGAGCTGTCAGAAAGTGAAACACTCTTCCGGTTAGCTTGCGTTGTTTAAAATCCTTAAGCAACTTCAAGGAGAATTTAAAGTCATACCTGTTACCACGTCAATGATGGGTACACTAGTCCGTCTAAATTGACTCTTGCATAGAGTTAAACAAACGTAATTTCATTCCGGCCGCAACTTTTTACCAACACAATGGTAACTGTAGTAGGTTTAAATTACTATAGACTACTTACAAATATTTGTAAGTATATGAAACAACATACCGTTGTAAATGTGTATATAATTAAATAAGTGACATTGATCATATATACATATTGTAAAATTTATTAAGAAGACAGATGGAGCGACAATTGTCTCCTGAGAACGTGTGCACTGGGCATATTCATATATATATATATATATATATATATATATATATATAGAAAAGTGCATGCATACGAAAGCGCATTCGAACGTGTAAACGTGAGCAGCTGCCACAGACTGACAACGTCGGAAGAACAAACCGAACCGATATGATATACTCACCGATTGGCCGGGTTTTCTACGCGGGCGGAGTCGCTTGAGAAGCGGTTTAACGCTCCGTAGGCCTCTTGTGGCTGTCGATGAATGTCTCGCCATCATAGATCACGACGCGAAAGTTGTCTTTCTTTCACGTTTTTTTTGCTCTCTCTCTCTCTCTCGTATTTACTCTCTGCCTCTGCGTTAGCTTCCACTGTCACTCAGTCGTTCGTTCACTGCATCTATTTGTCGACGTATCGACGGTCTGCCTGCCTATACACTAACAGGCAACGCGTGAACGCCGCAAAAGTGGAATCCGTCGCTGAAGAATCGATTGGACGGATGGCCTCACCGGCGGCGCCTCAGTCGTCCATGTTCGCCTCTGCCGCCGCGAACATGAACTTTGTCGGGCGAGCATCAGTCGGTGACCACCGATGTCCTTCCGCCGTTACCACATCGGCGTGGAACTTTTTTGCTCTCGCGTCAAGTTTTTCCTACACAACAACCTCGTTTCTCAATCGATTCTTCGGTTCTTCGGCGTTCGGTTCGTCGCCCGTCGTCCAGAGGATGGACAAGTCACCCGTTCATTCGCGTTGGCCAGCGCGTTCGGCAGAAAAAGTGTTCGTGCTTTTTCTAGTCCGTCTTCGTTTACTCTGGTCCACACACAGTCCACACACCGTGGACATCGTCATCGGGTGCGATCTGCAACTGTATCGCACTTCAACAACACCTCGGTGTCGCCATCACTGTAACTGCACACCGGACGCCTCGAGGCGTTGATGTTACTTCATACGAACACAAAGAAGGCATATATATGTACATGATGAGTGGGTCCCTCCCTCCCTACCCCGCATACAAACATGGGCGGCCGGTCATGTATCAATGACTAACGCATTGATGATCAATCGAGTTCGATCGAGATGAATAGATACGTCGAAAATCCATATATTATGATGCGATCTTCACATATAATGACTGACAAACTCGGTAGCCGCCACCGAGATAGGGGCTGGCTGTAACTTCTACCGCACGACGCTTCGATGGTAGCGTAGTGATATAGTCGAATACGTATTACGCAGGTCGGATACTCTTATTGTCTCGAAATCTCTTCGACACGACTACGACACGCCTATCTATCGCGTACGAGTCAAACCGAAGAGCTCAAAACTCTTAGAGCCACTTCGAACCAGTTAAACCACCGCACATCGGCACAAAAAAGCCACACAGCTAGCGGCTACACTGACGCCGCTAATCTCTCGGTATCTTTCTATTCCTTGAAGGTTGTTTTTGTATTGTTGGTCACTGAGAACAACACTACTGTTGCACGACTCGGGCTTGTCTTGGAGTCAAACACTCAAAACTCGACGGCGGCAGTGGCGGTGGTGGTAAACAAAGGTAATTTCATTCATTTTCATGTGATGGAAGGCTGGCTGGCTTGGCGACCAATCCAAATTGGCGGCAAATCAATCTCGCGTCTCACCTCACACTTGATTGTTGTTCAGCTCGTGTGTCTTTCTGCAACTTGGCAGATCGGTGGCAGGGGACGCTGCGCTAACAACGCGACACAATGTCGACGACAACCGTTGACAACAATTCGTCTATAATGGCCGCACAACGCTTCGCGCCAAGCGGCTGTTAGTTATATCAATATCAGCAGTGAGTGTCTGTCTAGAAATCGTCACACGCAAGCGCAACCGCCACAGGGCAGCTTGTCGTCTGCTACAAATTCGACTCGTCATCATCGTCATCATCATTATCATCATCATGGTGATGTTGTTTTTGTTGTTGCTGTGGTTGATGTTGTTTTGGTTTGGTTTGTCGTACATATTGCCGTTACTGTGAGTTCAGTAATATTGTTTGTAAACATACAGTAACATGATTGCCACAATTGTAAACATTATGATTAGTATTATATAATTAATGATTAGATACGTGTACATTTTAGTAACAATAATAAACCGTTGTCCAATGAACATGAATATGTTTAATAATCATAAAACATCAATTATTATCAACATACTTACGTACGCGCATGAATGAACCGCGCGCATCTTAACTAATGAAACCTAAGCTTGTCGTTTGGAAACTGTGAGCAGACGACACGCGACTTTGCGCTTACCGCGCTCTAGAACGAACAAAACAATGCACGTTTAGGGAGGTTGGGGTTTATTCTAGACTGTCTTCGGTATCCCTGGGGGGGTGATCGCCGTGACAAATATCATTCTCGTTGTACCGAGGCCAATTGCCGTGTTGAGATATCTAGATTTTGCCCCATTGTCCTGTGTAGCAGCATGGCCGCTGAATCTCAGCGGTATATTCTTAACATCGCTCCAAAAAAATTTCTTTCAATAACAGGAATCGAACTGGCGGCATTTCGGTAGATGCCAGCCACTACCATTATTTTTATTTCGCTTTTACAGAGAAATGTATTTGGTACGATTCTGCTGACCAACAATTGCTCATCGTCAAGGGCAAATATTGATCGCCGATCAGACGTCGGTCTGAGAGGCTGCTATTTTGTCCCAGGTTTTTCCCACTATTTCGAAGATATCATTCTCACTGAGTTAGAAGATTTTCCTGGGCTGACATATAACACAATGCATATGCTGCGTGGCCACTGACAACTTTGGGATTTAAATAGGAACTACAAAGTTCAAATCTTTTATAGAAAATTATTCAACTTACAGTGAGCTCTAAGTATCGACTAAAATTAAAATCGAGTCTCTATAACTCCGTATTTACTATGTTAGCAGAACTACTGTTGTGCGACATACTTTTTGTACACGCAAAAAGTATGTAAAATTGCAGTAAGTAAGTCGTAAAGTAGGTAAAATAATATATAAGGACTTATATATATATTTTTTAAGGGGTCGAAATATATATATATATAAATATATATCTTTTTTCGGTTTCTATATATTTATATTTAAAAAAGGTTGTAGTTTTATTGTCGAACCTTCGGACATGGCAAATGTGTCCAAAGCTTTTTGTCGTCGTATTGATTAATCTGTTTTCTTCCGTTATTATAGAAAAGGAGGTGAATACCAGGAGAATGCTTAGTTATTTTGGTCACATTTTACGCAATGAAAGTAGATGCTCAGCCTCAATACGCATGTTATGTCTTTTTTCTTTTTGGGGCTAACTCTCAGCCAACATTTAACATCCATGCAATTACTTTCACATTGCTTCGTAAGATGGACCCCATATATACAAATGTACAACGGCGGGAATCGAACCCGTAACGCACGTAGTGTCTGATCTGTAGCATCCCTACTTCCTGAGCCAGAGTGAGAGAGCCAGAGAACTTCCGTGACTATTTGTGTGTTGTCATCACAAATGCTTTGTGACACAGTCTACCATTTGTTCTGTGTGCTGTCAGGTTATTTTGCTTTTTCGCGCGTTCTTACGAACGCAGTCTCCTTCGTTGTCCTTCCGGCTTCAAGTTCATATTTTTCTTCCTTAACTTCTTCAACTTCAAACTTATTCAACGGAACTGCATTTTGCACTGCTTAAGTTCTCTGTAAATAAAAATGACTGAAAAAGTAATCAAACACCGAGACAAAGTGTCACACTTGACATAACTCAAAGAATGCTTTGACTAAGCACTTTTCACAATATTTAATCACAATAAGTATTTTTACAAAGACTTCAGCGTTTGTTACAACACCGATCAATAAGTAAGGCAACACGCTCTCACATATACACGTAAATGAAGTCATACACTCATACAGCATCTTCCTAGTACACAACGACAACAGGTAAAGCCCGCAGTGGATAAATATAACTCTTCTATTTGAGTAGTTGATACCCTATTCAAGCACTAACAATCCCAATCAAGGATATAATTAGATCACCGGCCTGATTCAGACTGTGAAATTATAAGCCATTTTCTTATGTCACGAGCGAAGAGGAGCTTCAATGTGAGGCATCTAATATTTTTAAGAATGCAGGTCCAAGTTTCAGAGAGGCAAGTGAGTATTGACTAGATAGATTTCAAGGATACTGAGGGCACTGCGAAAGCTGTTGCACGCCTACCTAACTACGCCACCGGGCTCGACAAGTGCATCATTCTTCTGTATTACTCTGACTCTCCGGAGAATTCAATCGTAACCACCACCCCAGAGAGGGATACCGTAGCATAGCACTGGTAGAAACATGGTTTTGTACACCCGAAGTAAGCCCTCTATAGGGACCCCAAACAAATAAATTCTACGTAGCGCCGATATTGTAACGATGTTAGTTACGCTGAGTAAACTGGGGATGTAGACTCAGTAGAACGGCAACTACAACATGAGAGACCTAGCAGCAATGAACGACGACACCCGGACAGAAACCTGATGCGCAGCACAGCTGAGAAAAGAATTTCTACTGAGCTATTCCCCGTCGGTGTATTTACTGGTTCACGAGGCACCGCGGCGTGGTGCCTCGTGAACCACCTCAAAGGGTGTCAGACTCCACTTTTAAATCGGTCGAAATTTACAGCGGTCTGTGTTTGTGTCGTATAGAAATACAGGTTAAGTTAAGGGTTGACTCGGATTGAACGATCATAGGTCGGCCCTCTCCAGGTGTCGGCCGATCATCGTTTGGACGGTGGAGGACGTTGGGGTTTCGGCGCGAAAGGCTGTGGCCGTTGAACGTGGTCGGTTGGGATTGATTTGAAACCTGTTGGCGGGGACGCTGGGGTCTTTGGACGTGGTCGATTAGGACTTATTTGAATTGTACCATGATGCGTATATAGTGCAGTGCGTGGTTAGATCATATCGTACTGGCCAAAGGACGGGGAACGTCGTCAAAATATCACAGCGTAGCACTTGGGTGCAATATATTCTATTTGGGAATGCCACCTTATGTTTGGAGGCGCCTGGAGAACGAGCCCCAGGCGCCTGGCGGTCTGCAAGAGCTCAATGTTCCGTAGCTCGAGGAGCTGGTTGTCAGGTAAGGCCTGTAGCCTGAGCAGTGAGCGAAACACTATACAATTGACTTTATCAGCATTGAAAACTAAATCGAATCGAAAATCCAATTGTGTCGTCAACATTTGGGAGAGACGGGTGCAAATCTGTATAACAATTTTGATGCTTAACTCCTGTCTCCGTCCTGAGAAATAAGACCTAAACTAGGCAACAGCTGGCACGGGGCAGCCCAGCCGAGTGAGCATCTGGAAGAGGAAGAAATAGTCACGACAACTAAAAGCGGCTGACACGTCAAGCAAGACTGCAAGACAAAACTTGTTTGCCTTTACCGAATCGGGCACCTGTTGCCATAGGTGGCCCAGCGCTAGGTCAGTCGACCTTAAACTTTTTCGGGCTGAGCCTCTTGCCAACATTTAACGTCCACGGGTTTGCTTTCGCAGTGCTTCGTAAGACGGACCCCCCAAATACAAAGGCGCAACGATGGGGCTCGAACCCGAGCACCTACGTGTCTCCTCAGGCTGCAAGGCGTACGCGAATGTACCACGCCACCAGGTTCGACAGGTCAGCCGACCTATCCCTGCAAAAGCCGAACTGGCTAGGTGATAGCTTCAACAACTTTGCAGACACATCTATTACACCTCGGCTCCAGTTTGCCTTGAGTCTGGAGAGGATACTAAGAACCTCGAAAACAGAGACAGGAGAAAGTGAAAATAGGTCATTATTTCCAAACCTCATCACCTAAGGTGTCCATATCCCTGCTCTTCTCGAGGTGAGCAACCGTAATATAGCCTAATGTGGCAAAGTGACGGTTTAGCTCGCCTGTAATTTCCACTGGGGTAGTTGGTAGGTAGTTTTTGTGTCCACCAAATTTATCTTACGATGTCTGCGGTACAACCTATTAACCCTGCGACGCAGCCTCCGTAAACTTGGTCAGAAGAAAGCTGGCCGGCCTTGTACGAATTATTTGAGGAAGAAAAATCTACAAGGTCAAGTGACTTTTCGTATATAAGAAGCAGGATATTACTACACTGCCGTCAAATCTCCCCAGTTTTCTACCTAATGCAACTAGTGCGAAATCACCTATGGAGTGAGATGCCTGATCACAATGGTTCAGTCACTTGTGATCCTACTACTGCCGCATCAAACAAATCTCCTTCTTCCTCTAAAAATGTTTTAGTAACTCCAATTGACCTGATTTGTGTATGCCCTCCAGTACCCGCGTTTAGGTAGACATAGAGCCAAGCTAGTGGGACTAAGTGTAACGTTATCCGAAAGTTGGCATGCCTTAACATTTTCCGTGCTGTCTTGATTAAAATAATTTACGCAATACAATAACAGAAATGGATGAATGTTCGAGCATCAAGATGATGAAAGCCCAGTAAATAGATATTCTAGGTTAGCATCAAGAAGGTTGACAACAACGGGGTGAGGACCTCAATCAGTTTGTTTAGACCGAAATTACCGCTTTCGGGGATAGAATTGTTACAACATTCCTGATGTTCTTCAAGATGTGAAATGCTGGAGTCACGCCCCTTCAATTTGTGAGTGGCAGAGGTGCGCGATGACTTCAATGAGAGGGGCTTGCTAAGAGCACTAGTAGCAGGCCGGACGAGGTTTCCATGATCAGTGCTCTCACTACAGCAGCATAGGTAAGTGGATGTGGATGATCCAGGCGCGAAGTTCAGAGCGGATGACGAGTCACCTGCGGCGAATCAATTACTTGTATTTGTGTTGCTTCAGGATGCTCTGATCCGACCTGTTGCAATAAGCGACACTCCATTAGGGCTTTGCCTTTCTCTATTTTGCATAGTAGGATAGGGCTGGACAAAGAAGACAACAGGCGGGGGCCCTCACAGTTTACACATTTCACCTGGTGCTTGCAGTTTAGAGCCAGGTGACCAGCTTGCCCACACATCTTTTGCACATAACTTCGTTTCGGTCAGATTTCGCAATGCGGCTTAGCTTCAAGCACTTTTTAGTAACAGGAGACTGGCGTTCCTGCATGCATAGTGATTTTATGAGACCTAAAAGCAAGGAACACGTCAGTCGGTAGAACCCTATTAAACTGGAGCATGATCCTGTCAGTTGGGATCGATGTGGCGGTAGATCCTGATCTTCCAACATTGTTCTCGAGTCGTTTAGAAATCATGTTTAGTCGCTTAAAAATGATGATACCTGACGATTCGCGTTTTCCCAGCAAGCTGTCCGGATTGGATTTCGGCCAGTTTAGTCGATAAGAGCAGTGATAGCCTTTGTTTGCTAACGAACATGGGCAACAGAACTGGTGAGATTTGCGTTTGACAAGGGCAAGATCCAGGCCAGCGTCGCGCATCTATACAACGATGTCGGAAAGCTTCGTTTGTGCGCAGTCGTTACCACGAGGTCGTAGCGTGTTCATGACGTCTGGTAATCGTTTGAGGCGAAGAGCAGAGGAGCAACCCAAACACTGAATCGTTCATATCAAAAATGATTTCCTGGCATTGCCATTTAAAGGCTGCGCCCTCTCGTAGGCAATCGGGTATAGTTGATAGGAGGTAATCTAGAGCCCGATGGCCTCGATGTAATGCCAAAGTAATACCGAGCCTGGGGGGATGGGCAGGAAACCGGGTTTAGTGGGTTTGCGAGTCAGTAGTCACGCAGGCTGCTAGTGACGCATGTGCATCATGCATTCCCGAAACCTCCCAGAACAAAAAAAAATCTGGAGCCCTCTTTCCTGTTAGTGCCTCCAGGATACCATTCAGTGCAACTGGGTGTTGAAAGCGTAAGGAAGGCCCAACAGTCCCACTTTCAGTGGGGGGTAAGGTGGCAGGCCACCGAAGTCTCTCTCCCTGTTTAGTGTTGTGATGAGACTGTATATGCATGAATGCACCTCACGTAAACCTCTAAAGACACACACACACACATACACATTGACGATCGGTACATGATTACTCAATTGGCATGCTATAAAGCTAGAAAACAAAATGATTCTGAGCTATTGTTATTAATGTTCTCGCTTATTTAGCATTATCGCTGTTGTAGAGGCAAGTCCTCATCTACGTCTATCTATTGTTACTGGTAGTTGGAAACTTAGTAGGCGAACTACCGACCATCAGTGCATATTCATCGGATCTTCATGGTGGAAACTCGACTTACTGATGTTGGCCTAAGTCATCGCTTTGTAACGACAAAGTTACGCTCTCTGCGGCACTGCTAACGCCGCTGGCGGTGCTATACATACGGCGGTGGTCCGAATACTTGAGCTAGGCTATCTCGCCGAAATCTGAGCAGGCCAAAGCCTTGACTGGCTTTGCCGACGAATTTGACGAGACATACCTACGACAGCTAATTAGTAATCGCTGAGGTTAACACATCGATTCGCATCTCAGATTCGTGCACAGAGAGCGTCCGAACATGACGGACAAGAAAAAAACGAAGAAGCAAATAACGAAACGTACTACAATGATTGAAAAATCCCACTCCGACTCCTCGTTCAATCGACTTGTCGGTAAGTTCGCACCCCAATTTATGAATCACTTATTGATATAACTTTGTTACATTAGACTTACTTTGGAGTGAACAATTGTCTACGCGTGAACGTGTGGTTACGGGTTTCCAAATCCAGGATTAGTCCGGTTCAACAATGTGCCCTCAACAGAAGCTGCATTTCCTCGTTGAACGTCGAGCGACAGCCTCTAACGTGGGAATTCGGATGCTCTCGAGACTCCCGTCAAAGGGTTAAGGCTTCTACCCACGCGCTGAATTAGCTTGAGTGTAAGGGGGCCTGCACCTCCCATATATTATATATATAAATATATATATATATATAAATGCAGTCGTCCTCTTTGACCCTTGTCGGGGGTGGCCGCAGAACTTTCTCCTTAAGCTTGCTTCACCTGGCCACTTTAACTTGCAATTAAATCTACTCGATCTTGTGCGGCAGTCATTTTCTCCCTCGAGACAAATTCTGCGGATCTTCTCACAATAGACCAGGACTCATGATCATTAAGGAGCGTCTCTACAAGGACTTGGCATGTCAGTGGACTTCCCAGTCTTAGGTTTCGAGACAGAACCTCTATATCAATATTGAAAATGCATAGCGATTTTCACTTGATAGTCTCTTCTAAGTTTCACGTGTGGCAAAAGGGGGAATCAGCTTTACAAATGTGGTGTAGGTATCGCTGAAAGCAGCCACGATGGCCCTTTAGGGGTGCGCGAGTGGGTAGCTGAGCAAGCCGTGTTTAAGGCTGTACTATGTCTTTAGTTCAGAGTATTGATTTTCTTCAGTATCCATGGTGGCCCGACTGGATTGCTTCCCATTGCTGATTCTACTTGCTTTAGGGTATCTGTTCTGTGGAAAGTTATTGATGGCCATCTTGAAGCTAGTTCTTTTACTCTTAGGTTCCAGAGAATATGCCTAGAATGGACTTGTATGGCTGCTGTGGACACTGTGCGATTTGCCCGTACGATGCTGAGCGCCATAAGGTTTGGACGGCGCGGAAAGTGGGTTGCTTCTTTGGAACGCGTGGAATGCAATATGAGGTGTTCGTGTGAGAGTCCGATCCCGTATCACATCCAGGTGGGACTCAACCATAGGCGTGCGCGTTACGAGTTTATATATCGTTTAGAATCTGTGAAGAGCGGCCGACTCAACTAAGCGGTTCAATTTTTTTATAAAGCCAATTTGAGGCTGAGCGTGTGAGATATTGCCAGATATCCGCCAATGCTCTATTGGCTCAAGCAGATCCTTTTCACGGGCGGTAACAATCAGTGCCAGATCGTTTGCGCTGGCAAATATGTAAACTCCCGGGGGAGTCTAAGAACGGCTAAAAAAAACATGCATTTGCTTTTAAGTGCTTTGTTTATGGACCACCCCATGGACAGCTAAGAGAATGGCCGTATCACGGTACCGGTGACCGGTTACACCGGGGAGCATTTCTCTGTGTGCCAGCTATGTTTAGAACTTTGCTAATAGCCGAATGTTTGGAATGCCGGGCTCGGACACAGCGCCTCTTTATCTTGTAGATCTCTCTCTCTCTCTCTCTATCTCTCTCTCTCTCTCTCTATATATATATATATATAGTATGACTGGAGTATGGTAGTATGATCAATAGTATGACTGAAGCTCTCGCAATCGCAGATTTAGTCAATTAGATATGCCAGGATAAAAAGTTTGACACAACCACTTTTGGTCATTTCGCTCGCACTTCAAAAGAAGGCATTTTGCCCTCTTGTTTAATTGGAAAAAAATTGCTGATTTTTACTAGGCCTTAAAGTTAGCTGGACAAACTCTGGGAGATCCTGTATATATATATATATATATATGTGCTGACTCCGCGGAGGAAGCGGAAAAACGCGAGTCTATGCCGCACATTCTTAGATCGACACATACTCACTTTTCAACCTCATATTGAGTGCCAATATAAAAATGACGTTTATATTGTTGTCAGCTGCTTTCGGTCTTGACATCATTGTTATTCGTGAGAGGTAGAGCACTTATCTCTTCACAAGGGCCAAGCAGGCAGACGCATAATACGTCGTGCGCGCCAGAAAGCACGGCCGACAGACACAGCGTTCTGTGTATTCCTCGTGGAAGTTCGTATTCAAACAGACCAGGTGATGATAGTCATGAACTATGTACCTAGTATAGAGGTGACGATTCTCACATCCAAGACCAGACCAGAGGTGAGAGGCACTGACCATCTTAGAAGCTCTAACCGCCCATCGGACTCGTTCAACTTCATTTTCCCATTCCGAGATGAAGCTATTGAATGATACGTAAAGCGTTTTAACCTCTATCGAATTGTCTCAACAACCGGTGCACAGCCTGACATTAGGTTTAAAAAGCGACTCCTTCTTCGCATTGACAGGCAAAGTACTCGTTTTAAATACGTTGTAAAACACATTTCAAGCAAGCCAGAGTTTGCCCAAGTGAGGTGTCCCCATACTTTGTCAAGACCATACATCGGCCTTGGAACAACCTTGGGGTGGAAGCATGCCACAGCCTTCGGGATACACAATCGCCGTACGTCGCCGACCTCTCCATTAAGGAAGACTAGAACTATGCGCACTGTCTCGACGGTGTGCGTAGTGAAGGTCGTCCCAGCTTATTGGAGCCGAAACCCCAGATACCGGAAATAGTTGACGAATCCCAATGATCGGTCGCAGCAATCTATAACCCTCTTTACAGCGAATCGACCTCTTCTTTTGAATTTCACAGCCCTGGCGTTTATTTTCAGCCCCCGTGAGACAAGGAACACCTCTGCCAAAGAAGTGATGCGCTTGATGGCACCCAAGTCGTGATGAGCGGCCACCATGTCATCTGCCTACATCACAGCTATGTCCTTCTGGCATTGCTACCCAATATGGCCGACAAAATCGGCAAGCAGAAGAGGGAAGGAGACGTATCTCAATGGCCCTCCTTGCGGGGTTCCCACATTTTGCCTTAACCGCAACACTCACTCGTGCTCACCCTGTACCAGTAAGGTCGCCCCAGCTCGAAATTACATAATTCAGAAGAGAGCCACCAATCCCTGCGTGTTGGAATGACTTCACCAAGAGTTCTCGTTAAGAGTGACCGCGATGGTTCGCTGACATCATACGCTCAAACCTCGGTGACTTCGAGAACGGTATCAAACTTGACTAGTCAAAAGTTGGCACTTCGGGGGATAAGAAGGGTGATGCAAAGTTAACCAATGTTAATGTGTCTGGCGCTGCAAGGCTCATAACCTCGTGCGTCACGTTTGGTGTCGAATTCGATTATGTTCACCGACGGACTTGAAGTTGACTGGTTTTCCTGCTGAATCGTGCCAACCATAGCTTCAGCGTGCCAAGAAACGATATACAACATTTATCAGACCAAGGTTTCTTTAATATTCACTTTTTCTGGCAATAAGTAAGAGAGCGACCAGGCTCCGGAAGATGAATTTGTCAAACGCATCGAGATTCTACGGGGGGCTGCCAACAGATAGTTTGCTTATAATTTTTGAAGCAAGGTTATTTGCCTTGAAAAAGGAGGATAATTTGTCTTATCGAATGCTCATCTACACTTCGTGGGGTAGCAGCTAAGATTGGAGCTGTTGGAGGAATACGTGGTTAATCAGCGAAGTAATAGATGAACAAAACAAATAGACGAACACAGAAGCATAGTCATGGTCGAACTAAAATTTCAAAAAAGTTCAACACCGTAGGACGCGATTGCTTCTAAGAATGATTGTCTTGTATGTATCTGACCTATACTATTATAGTATGCGGGCATATAGGAATCCAACGCAACTGCTGTTGACAGGCCACGTAATCCTTTCAAGAGTCGTATTTGTAACAGAGTGTCCCATTAGGTTCCCCAAATTTTCTGTCACGCCATCAAAAATGTGATAGTCCTTCGAGTGCCCGTTTAATGTATGGTACCTGGATGATGACGTGTTGACTGGCGACCCTGCAAGGTAGTTTGTAATATTCAGAAGGTACTGGGTTCTACAACGAAGACTGGGCTAAGCCTCAACCCATAAAAGTGCAAACTTTTTGTGTATCCGGCTGCTCAGCCGACCTTCTTCCAGTCTGTATCAGGACAAATGAGACCAACCTCGCCGTATTAGGCATGCCACTTTTTGATGATGAGCAGGAAGTTACAATTATCTGGTTGGCTGGAGAAGTAAAAATCGTCTTCATGTCGTTTGAACATCTTAGGTGCACATAGGGGCTTACTTTTTGTAAGATACTGCTTCTCAAGAGCACGGATAAACCAAGTAGAAAAACAATACCAATATTTTGGAACAGTTCAACACTCCCACGTGGGAGTCTGTCTTCTTTGCTTAATTGAAATCTACCAGAGACAGCATGGCAAGTCCTTCTATCAGTGGTAAAAGGAGGCTTAGGCTTTCAAGACGCTGTCTGCGTCGCAGCCCGCGGTGTTTACTTTAGTATGCTGCGCCTGGGAAAAAAAAATGTTAAGGCTGCTACTTTCCCCGTCTGTCGACTGGTTACGTACTTTACTGGAAGATTCCAACGAACATCCCTTAGCGCGTATCCGAACACCGCCTCTTTTTGTTAGAGGAATAACTGTAAAATGCGGTTGGCCCACTGAAAACCAGTCATGTCCCCGTTACGCGGTCTGGCTGGGAACTGCTTGCGCATCTCATCAAACAGTCGGGGGGGGGGGGGGGCGAAATTACTATTCCTGGCGGGTGTGTTTCCTGGGAGCCACGGGGAGGGAGGGGCGCCTAAGGGGGTGGCGCTTATTTTTTTCTTGTAGTCTGGCTCTAAAAACTTCGGATTTGATGTTCCAGTATGAGTGTTTCCGTCATTTTTTTGCAGATGTCATGTAGGTTAAAAGCTGGAGTTTTCATTAAAAGCCGTAGGGGTGCGCGCTGCTCCTCGCATGCAGGACACCTCAGGACAGTGCATCTGGGGTGTCCCCTGGTCCATCGCCGCAGTAGATGCAATTAGGGCTGGGAGCCTTCCCGATCCTGAACAGGTAGGACTGCAAGTCGCCGTGACCTGTGAGGATCTGGGTCGAGTAAAAGGTGAGTTTACCCCCAGGTCGGGTCAGCTAGTCTTTGATGTTCGGGATTAGGGTACGGAGACTGGCGCCTGGGGCACCCTCTTGTAAGCCGTCCCATTCCTCCTGCCATAGGTCGATTGTGCGTCGACGCTCCTCGTCCTTTTTGTGCTGGGGGTCGCCCCATAGACGGCGGCGCTCGGCTACTTTTAGGTCCCAGGGGGCCGTTCCAGCAAGAACGGGGGCCGCCGCTGCGCTGACCCTCCGGTACGCCGCAATTACCCTGAGAGCTGGAACACCGCCTCCTGTGGTCTTGATTTCACAGACAAGTTAGACCGCGCCAAGTGCTCCAGTTGGAACCCTCTCAGAGGACTTTGTCTCTAGAATCGGCGTCGGTCTCCTCTTTGGGTTCTGCTATAAATGAAACCTTGGCTTGGGTCCTAAGGTCTTGTGGCTCTTCTTGTGTCCTCGAGCCTGCAGGTCTGCGCTGGTACGCAGACGACTCCAAGTGAGCGGAATGACTCTAGCAGCCTTTTGAGGGTGGTAGTACACTCGTTTGAGACGCTACCCTGACCGATTCTTTAGCACCTTTAACGGTCAGTCACGGCGCTGGTTACGCTGTTAGGCGGAGAGAAATACACCTTGGAAGTATGCATTTATCGAAGAGATGGACTTTTGTTCTTTTGCCTTCTAGACCTTAAGGGGTCCAGGTAAACTGACCGAGCAAGTTATTGGTGAGGCAAGCAACTGTCTCTGACTAGCCACGTGGTGGTGATTTTTTTCCGGCAAAGGCTATTATTGGATATACAGCGCAGTAACGCTACAGCAGTGCTTGGCACTTTGTCCATGTGGCCGGCATATGGTCTAGACGTGGGTTGGTGATGTTTGTCACGTTTACTGAGGGGCAATTGTTTGACACTCTATTATTAGTTAAGTAAGGTATGTGTCCTCATCAGAACACACATCAGAACATATATACCTGCCTATGTGCTGATACAGGCGCCATACTATAATAATAAATAGCATGACGCATGTATTGCTTTTTATGTGGTGTACGCGCAATTACCATGCTGTAGAACGAAGCGCATTTGCCGAGGCGAAAATCATTTCTGGCGTGTCGACAAAAACGTCCATTAGTATGACAGGACTCGATAATATCTGGGACTGCGTGGTTGCCGACAACCTGCCCGAGGACACAAAGCACTTCTACGATCTTTGGGCGAACAACTACGAGGAGGACATGCGAGCGATGCAGTTCCGTGCGCCCGAATTACTTGCCGATTACATCGTAACGACATTACAAGTTGCCAAAAATGCCCGAATACTCGATGCGGGCTGCGGCACAGGCTTTCTCGGCGAGGAGCTAAAAAAACGCGGTGAGTTTCTACTCTCTCTATCCCTCGCCCTTTCTCTAAAGTATATATGGAAAAGAAAGGCGGGAAAGGGGCGGGTTAGGATGGGTATACGATAATTGAAAGGCGAGTGGGCTATTGGCAGATGCCAGGGCAGGTTTTTTTTTTTTGGCTAAATATAGGGAGGAGCAAAGTACAGAATGTCGAGCCTGTTGGCTAGGGAATGAGTCAATCGAACATATTGTTAAAGAATTGTACAGCCTTGGGGGAATAGAGTTATAGACCTGTCAGAGGCCCTAGCTTTAGGACCACATGTTAGAAGGGACCTGCTCGATACTACGAGGAACAGGTTGTCACAATGAAAAGCACATACTCAGTAGGTATTGGAGGATACATCGATTATATTGATGCCATATATGGTGCTGCTCTAAGCGCCCTTGATATATGAGGGAACATGTGTATTTAGGTATACATGCCAAGCGAATCATAAGTCAATATATACATGTATGTATAGAACCGCCGGTCGGCATGCCTTGCAAAACCTAGGAGCGATCGTGCATTAGGCACCATTTGGCCGTATTCGGTTGATCTTTGTCTATCATCAGCTCACCGCACTTAAAATCGTTTTAGAGATCGAAGGTTTGTACCACCGTTGCCACCCATTACATCAAAGACGTGGCTGACATTTACGAGAACTGCTAGGGAGGGCCCCTTCTTGCACTGTGCGCAATTTATTTAGTAGTAGTAATATAAAGGGAAAGGTGGATATACACCGTATTTCCTAATTGAAACATCTGGGCGCCCAGTTTTGGCGTGCAAAAAGAGTTCATGACCTCTCTCTGATTTGTATGTCCAACCAAAGGCTTTACACAGATGGACGGCGTTGACTGCAGCCATTGTATGCTCGAGATCGCGCTACACAAGGGCCTGTACAAGAAGACCGAGGTCTCGCACATTCTTCCCAGCATGACCGAGACGCCGATCCACGTCGACTACCACTACGACTGTATCGCGCTCTGCGATTCGTTCCAGCCTGGCCACATCACGCCGGGCTGTCTATCGAAGCTGGCCGCTCTCCTGACGGAAAAGGGCGTCATCGCGTTCTGTCGCCGAAAGCTGCCGGCGGCGAGTCTCAAGAAGAGCGTGTTCGCCCCGACAGACTTTGCGGCCGCGGTAGCGACGTCCGGCGTTCGTCTCAAGGAAATCAGGATCGTTGACGGCTATCGACGAGTCCCGCCGACCAAGGCCGAACTGGGCTATTTCGTCAAATGAGCGCTTTTTTCCCCTCTCCATGAGCTAGGACCATCGTTACCATCATCACCATAACGATGACTGCCGTTTCCACCATAATTTAGTGCCAATATGACTCTCGCTGTGCTTCGCTGTTGTTGATCTTGCCGGTGCCGCCGCCGCTATTCCCACCTCTTCGCTTCTTCTATAAGTCTGTACAGCCCACTTCTTCTTAAAACTACAACAACAACAACGATGATAACAACAATCACCGTTTTTCCACTGTAAGTGCCATTTTACTGATCACATCGCCCCGGATTTACACTGAGCGCAGACAAACAAGTGATTACAATGTCCTCTAATAGCAATCACTCAGAACTCCACTGGCCCGGTCGGTAGCTGCCCGAACCGAGCAAGTCCAAGTGTGTGGCATGTTACAAAGTTCATGATCGTAGTAGCCCACGGCTGGAGTTCTTCCACAAGCAGAAACTATCAAGGCCGGCGACAGAAACACATACAGCATGTATTTATGACTTGAGCGACGACCGACAATCGAACCATTGATCCCAGTGATTTTATTGTCCTTGGACCTCTCCCGTCTCTCGTGTTGCCTGGCTAGGAGAAATGCACTAATGTCACTCAGACTCAGAAGACTCACACACACGCACAAGCAACCACACGAGCTAGCCAAAAACTAGCAAAACATCCAAGACCCGCCAACAGGTTGAAATAGATTAACTATTGCTTATATGATTATGAGGAGGAGGAAAAGAAAGAAGGAAAGAAGGGGTAGAAGAATGGCATTGTTCCATCCACGTCCGACAATGGACATTCATCATTAGTGTGCAACAACAAGTGAAATAAAACCGATCTGATGCTTTTCGGCTAGTTATGTAAAGGACGAATCTCCATTTCTTCGCTTTACCTAGATACCGGCGTAATACGTAAACTCACACTTCTCCACTTCACGACTGCCTGTCATGACAGCCCTACAGAACCACCGTTTAACATCACATATTATTACCGTAGGCTGAAAAGAAGACCCTATACGTTCCAGACGCATTGCACAACTACTCATGCTGTAAACAGTGTTTTCGAGTGGCGGGTTTCTCGCCAAGCTCGACTCTTCATTTCCTAACAAAGTGACATTGAATAAAATTGATTTTTAACGAGGTGTGGAATAACTATAGCGGTTTGGATATTTTTGGTTTGGATATATATAAAATAGCTGTTTATTATATTAAAAAACAATATATGCTTATTGGCGGAATATTGGGCTGTTTATTACACTTGCCTAAAGACGCGTTTTGAAAACAACTTAGCAACAGTTAAGCACCTTCTAAAATGATTTTTAAACTTCTTTTTAAAAAGTATTTCTTAACTTATTTCTACTTCTAATTTTAAATAATATGCTCGCTCCCGTTGTGTATTATATATATATATATATATATATGAGTTTATATATATATATATTTTTTTTTTTTAATGGATGGATTCGTTATACATGTGTACCTGAATACACCCGCCATCCCTTTATATCAGAGGCGTTTGGAGTGGCAGCATAAATGAACGTGTTGGGTAGCCTAGGGTTTCTCCAACGGTCTTTATAGCAGTATGGTCGCTGACTCTCGGCGGCATGATTTATCATCAATTATCAATAGGCATCGCTCAAAGAAAATTCGATCAAAAACAGGAATCGAAACGTTCACTTAGACAAAATTGTAAGGCGAATTGATGCACACATTTTGCCACGAGCGTCAGAAGAATCGAACCGGTGTGACACCCCGGTTGACGAAAACCATGACCAGTGCACTAGCCGCATAGACCACGCCGCCGTATACAGCTGGATAACCGATCAGCTGGATTCGCCAATTAGCATTAAACGGCTGCTGTCGAATTTTTTTTGGCAGCAATGGCGTTTGCATTATGAATTATTATACCTCATTATTGTTTAATTTCTATAATTGCGATGACGAATAAACGTTATATAGAAATATATATAAATATGTATATATATATACAATATATATATATATATATATATATATATATATATATATATATATATCAATATATATATATATATATATATATATCAATATATATATATATATAGATAACAAAAGTATTCGTGGGCTTTCCTGAGTTCTTGTTACGTATGCCCAGAGCCCAACTTCGAAGTAATGCCAAAGATATGTCAAGTCTGGGGGGAAAGATGGAGAAAAATCCGGGTTTGGTAGGTTGGTGAGTTCCAGACTAGTCACGTGGGTGACGCGTTTGAATAGTTACGTTACGCTGTCTCCACGCATACTGCTCGCGACGCCTGACCGATGCATTCCTGAAACCTTTCAGAACAAACAAAAATAGCCTACCAGGAGCGCTTGTGGCTGAAGAGGGTGGGTGGCCGTTCATAGTGAATATGAATACGCCGAATTGGTCGTAATTCTTTTTTTTTCGTACAGCCCGTTGTTTTTACGTTACGAAGCAAAATAATAGAGTCAGTCTATAAATTCAAATTCTTGCTCTACAATTTTAGTAAAACCCCAGTGTTTCCCGGGCATGTGGTAACCTCTCGAATGTGTTTGAACACATTTGCTCTATGTATAAGTGTCAGCGTCCTGCAAATTATTGTTCTAAAGTAATTATTTTGATCAGGATGATGATATACTAGAGTCTGAAAATGAAGGCTCTTTTAGAACAAATCGAAAAAGAGTGGAAATCGTCTTCGAATGCACCTCGCGGTTGTTTCAATTCGTTAGTTAGTTGTGTTCATATTACGACAGAAAGAAAAGACGATTAGAGGCAGAAAAGCGGAGCGGGCAAGGTTGTCGCAGTAATGCCACGCAATTCTGTGCCTGAAGAAAAATCCGGGGGGTGGCGAAAGAAGAATCCAAATTTAGTGGATTTGTGAGTGCCACACTACCCGCTGCCACCTAGCTGCCCGCGACGCATTTGTTTCATGCATTCCCGTACAAACTCCTCATACAAAAACAAAACGCAGTAGCGGTGGCAACAAATAAACATAAAAGTGAGTGTAGATCTCGTGCTCTCTACCTCGAAGTATGGGTAGGGTAGGTTAATTTTTAAATACGTCTTTAATTGCACACATCAGCGGCTCAGAACAGCTCCTTCCTTACAAACAACAAGTAGCTCAACAACTATATATATATATATACGGCAGTAACGATTAGTGAGTAGTAGTATTAATTTATTTACTTGTTTATATGCAACCGGCGTGTATGCGTTTATCTACGTATTTGTACATTTCTTCTAAATATGAAAAGGTGAATCTAAAATTCGGCAACCAAACCATGGCACTGCGACGTGGCCCGCCAGGGATGGTTGTGCATCAGTGCAGCGCAGCTCGGGCATATACGACGGACACCACAGACGCTGAAGACGCGTCGGGTGAACATGATGATGATGGCTTTACTCTCAGCTAGACGTATTTGTAGACCACGTCTTTGTTACTGTTCACAGTTTGTAGCTCGAGCTTGACGGGGCACTTGAGGATGTAGCTCAGAATCTCCTCGCTGTAGCCGATAAGGAAGTACATTTTGCGAGGCATAAGCGTCCGTTGGACAATACCAGCGATGTAGATGATGTTGTGGCGCCGCTTAACGAGAATCTCGGAGCAGAACAAACCATGCCACGTCCCCGTCATGAACTTTCGAATGAAGATGTCTTCTACGGCGGTCTCGGCGGCGCGAAGGCCGTCGCGAAGTCCTGAGGTGTTCCACGAGTTCCATGACTTCCTATCGTGGTCGGAACGAAAATTGAAAATTAAAACAAAAAGAGAGCACGAGTGTCAAATACACGTTACATATACACACTCACCCTGGTATATATATATATATATATATATATATTTATATACTAGGGTGAGTGTTTCAAGCATATTCGCTACGTAACAATTTGTATTTTATAAAATTAAAAACAATGTTTACCGAAAGTTTGTGTCACCTGAACAACCCGATCTATCTATGTATACATATTTACACTGTCCTAAACCAGAAAGTTTTGTTTTGTTGTGAGTAACGCAATGGTTACAACGTTATTGTTAGTATTGGCAATACTGCTTGCTTGCTATTCCTTCTTTTGCTGCTCGTGGTTTCCTCGCTTTGGAAGTATTCTTCCTCCGAATACAACAAAGAGGTGGCTATGATTTGCTGTTGTTGTGACCATCTAATCTACGATCGCATGTCTATTGGGGTGCCAGGATACACCACCATATCATGTGTTGTGAGCAGTAGCAGAGAGAGATAGAGATGGCTGTGTGAGATAGAGAGCCAGTGTATGGCTCCACAAAGTCCATCCAACCGACCTGTGGGCGATCTGATGCGGGGCGTGGAACTGTTCGTAAGTTACCGGATTGGTTCTATTTTTGGTCTTCCTGAGTCGGCCAGCTTGTGCCTTGCATAGCGACTGCGTGGTGGAAAAAGTCCTGCGGATGATCTGTGAGCACCACATCGGGAACGTGTTTTTTTTGTTGTGACACGAGCCGTTTGGTTTAATGGCGAATTCACGACACGACCCGAACCGTACGACAGAGCGCCGTAAAAGCTGTCCACTTTGAGGTCGATTGTGCCTGAAACCGCGCACACATCCAATCGGACGTTCTATAAAAACATCACATTCCGAGCTGCGGCTTGCGCGCACACCACTCCGGTAGAGTAGCAGACTTGCGAGAGCAGCAAGAGTGTGAGAATGACAACAATAACAACAACAGCAACAAAAGAAGCAAACACACGATTGCGCCGGCATGTGCATATATATGGAGCGACAATTGTCTCCATATATATATATATATATATAATTGTCGCTTTACTTGCATCCTTAATAAAACAATAAGTTTTATATATATATATATATATATATATATATATATATATATATATATATATATATATATATAACTTATTGCGCTCTATTGAGCTAAACACGTATTTGGCTCAATGGTAGCGGCGCTCACTCGTGGCCACAATGTGTTTGTTTTGATCTCGAATAGCAGACGACGCGGTGGTCAATCCAAAACAATAATAACAAACAACAACAATGCACGTAGCACTTAGTGTCTGCCGCTTTGCGGCGTCGTCTGCTAGCCTGTCTCCAGACGACAACAGACGACCAAGCAAACACTCTTCGATTCTGTCTCTCTCAGCTGCTGGGTGACGTGGATTCATTGCGGGTGTCACGAAATCGTACGGTTTGCGAGCGAACATCATCAAACTATTACTGTGGTATATATTAGAATACTCGTTTTAGGCCGAATTATTAGTGTCTGTACTTGGTCGTAGCAGGTAGTTGTCTCGTGCTTGGATGGCGCTTGAGACGTGATGAAGGTGTGGTGAAGTGACAGATGTCACACAGTCGCCGATCGAAAGATCGTCATCGCAGTGGTGACTAGTTATTGTGTTGTCGGTCTATCTGTCTGTCTTTCTGTCTGTCGGTCGATATAATTGATATTGTATTATATGAATTAATGAATTATCATTTTTATTGAGTTGAGTTGAACTTTTATTGAAATCATCTGTCTGTCTAACTGGTACACAGCGTGTGCAGTCGTGTCGAACGCTCAAACCTGACTGACTGACAGACGGGCACGGTTCGACAACAAAAAGAAAAGGTCGGACGGACAATTCCGACAGGAAGTTAGGCGCTCAATTGAAGCGCCCCCCCCCCGAACACCTTGGCTTGGCTTGGCTCGGCGGGTCTTGTCGCGCCAGAATCCGAGACGCGCCAGAATCCGAGACGAGCCAGTATCCGAGACGCGTCAGAATCCGAATCCGAGATGGTGCTTCTGTCGGCGTCGGTCATCACGAAGGCGGGCAAGCCGCTCGCGTCGCGCCAGTTCGTCGAGATGAGCCGGTCGCGCATCGAGGGCCTGCTGGCGGCGTTTCCCCGCCTGCTCGGCAAGAGCACGAAGCAGCACACGTTCGTCGAGACGGACTCGGTCCGCTACGTCTACCAGCCGCTGCTCGACAAGCTGTTCATGGTGCTCATCACGACGAAGACGTCGAACATCCTCGAGGACCTCGAGATGCTGCGGCTGTTCGCCAAGGTCGTCGCCGAGTACTGCCACTCGCTCGAGGAGAACGACGTCGTGGCTTCGTCGCTCCAGCTCATCCTGGCGTTCGACGAACTGGCGGCGATGGGCTACCGCGAGAACGTGACGCTCGCCCAAATCCGGACGTTCGTCGAGATGGACTCGCAGGAGGAGAAGGCGGCGATCGCGGCCCGCCTCAGCCAGGAGCGCGAGGCCAAGCAGAAGATGAAGGAGAAGGCCAAGGAGCTGCAGAGGCAGCGCGCCGAAGCCGCCAAGAAGGGCCACGGTGTGGGCGCGCTCGGCCGGGGCGCGGGTGGCGGCGTCGGTGGCGGAGGCATCGGCGGCTCGGGCGGATTCGGGTCGTCGTCGTTCCAGACGGCGCCGATGGCCGCCTCCGATCCGGCGCCGAAGCCCGCCGGCTCGAGCTATTCGACGGCCAACGCGCCGGCCCGGCCCAAAGGTCTCAAGCTGGGCTCGAAGGCCAAAGAGTGGGACCAGTTTGCCAATCAGCTCCAGCAGGAGGGCGAAAAGGTGCAGAGCTCCGTCAAGCCGTCGCAGGCCGGCGCCGCCGCTGGCAAAGAGCAGGTCGTCGGAGACAACGGCCAGCTCGTCAAGCGGGAGCCTGTGCATCTGACGTGCGAAGAGAAGGTACTACCTTAACACACACATCATATATATATATATATATATATACGCTTTATTTAAGGAAATGTTTGGTCTGATAACGTACGTTGTTTATATATATATATATATATATAATTTATTATTTAACTTGGTGGTTACAGGGAAATGTGATTAACTAACGACACTAGGGCTTGTGAGGAGAGAGTCTGTTAACATTAAAGTTTCCATGGAGTTGGCGGGTCAATGGGAATATATATATATATATATATATATATATATATATATATGGTATTCATCAAATACAGTTCCGTTTTTTTTTCTGTATGAACTACCATACAGAGAAAATACCTGAGTGAGTAGGATGGCGTAGACATCGTAAACATAAGTTTGTACTAACCTGAAGTTTTACTGCCAATGCTACTACTTGACCTTGTTGAGGATCCGGATGGTCTGGCATATTCAGGATTCGTTTACCAATTTGAGGGAGCCCTATAATGTAGTGTTATGAGAAGTCGATGTGCAGACACGTCTTGCGTGCCATTCTATTATGAGCAAGCCTTTTAAGACATTCGATATTTGTTTAGTAAATTTGTGCGCTTCTGATTGTAGTGAATAATTTGTCTCGTGATATCGCTGCTGTTGCTTACGCATTAAGCTAACCTGATCGGATGCTGCTTGTTTTCTTTCCAGATTACGTGTTCTCTGCAGCGTGATGGTGGACTGGATTCGCTCGAAGTGCACGGCCTGCTGACGTTGCGTATTTCCGAGGAAAGCTCGGCAATGATTCGAATACAGCTAGAGAACAAGGACCCGCGAGCTTTCCAGTTCAACCAGCATCCGAACATCGACAAAGAGTTGTTCCGTAGCAGTGGATCAATTGGCCTCAAGGCTCCCGGCAAACCGTTTCCAATTAACGCGGACGTCGGCGTACTAAAATGGCGTCTACAGAGTAACGATGAAAGCCTCGTACCGCTCACCGTAAACTGCTGGGTACGGTTCTAAGCAAACGACAACAACAATAATAGCTAGATAAACGATATCTATCATTAAGGGTGACATACGAATAGCATCACATTATTATGGCAAAGAGAACAATTATATATAAGCGGGAGAAGAAAACTTTCCGAAAATGATGTCAATAACAGCCAGTATAGGACAATCACAGTTCCGCATATGTTGTACGCCTTACACAACATGTATCAAGGGCAAGCGCAAATACCATTTGTAAAGGGTTTGCGTCTTGCGTCACTGGACGAATTAGAGGGTCCGTTTAGTTCTGCCGTATGAGCTGCATTTTTCGGTGTGAATAATTCGTTATTATGTTGCTTGAGGGACCACACAACATCTTGGCCTCTCTGTAGTTATACGACACCATCTGTCGAAGGAATGTGGTCGATAATGGTTCCAGTGTGACCTCAAAGAGCTTCTAACAATAACAATCGACTTGTAGCTATTATATAATAAATATATTCGAAATTGTGGTACCTCTACATATGAATAATGAACCCTTGTTAAAAACGAGTATTAATTTATTATAACCTAATCTAACTTCAGGTGAATGACAACGGTAACGGCGCTTGCGACTGCAATATCGAGTACGATCTCAATCAGAGGCACATGGAGCTGAAAAATGTTTTAATCCAAATTCCTGTTAGCGGCACTGCACCCGTTGTCAAGGAATGTGAAGGTAAGTAGTAGCGTAGGTCGTTATAGTGGCGGTGGCTTAGGCACCGTTCGAAACGGTGCGCTGGCCATGATACCTTGATTATCAGAGCAACTAGTTTGCAAGTTCGAGCCCCGGTCTTACCGGTTATTTCTGTTGGACGTGGTTGTCATTGTCCTGCTGTTGCATTTCTATGTTAGAGAATTTTACCCTATCCATTACAAGTCCAGTAGCGAGAACCCGATGACGATGAGCACATTTAGACGCTATCTTGCCGCGAGCAACTTAGCCTATTTCGACCGTTTAATATGGGGTTTTCAGAGCGTCAAAAAAATCAAAATCGACAGGCATACTGAAACGATATGGGCATATACGAGTATATATGCATAAATCGATGCAGTGCGAACGCATTAGTATATTTTAACGTCAAGGTGCTGGCCTGTCTAATACGCAATTGTTTGTTAGGGGTAATAGTAATATTAATAATACACGAATGCAAATTGCAGGCGAGTACAATTTCGACAGCCGGCGTTCAATTCTTGAGTGGCGGATCCAGCTGATCGACAGTGGGTCGCCATCGGGAAATCTCGAGTTCACGGCAGGCGGTCGACCCGATGTGTTTTTCCCGGTGACGGTCGAGTTTTTATCGAGCGGGCTGTACTCGCAGATACTCGTGGCCGGCGTTCACCACGTGGAAAGCAAACAGCCGCTACGCTATTCGATCGAACAAAGCTTTGTTGCCGAGCCGGGCAAGTACACGATTGCCTAAAGCCTCGAGGGACAACTTTGGATGTGCACGTTGGAAAGCGGAAGCCGGTCGAAAGTTCCGCCAGACAGCGCTCGCCGTTGATTGAATCATTTCTATTTTTGAATGTTAGATAGTACGGAACATTATTAATGAAACAAATGATATTAATAGTAATAAATAAGTATATAAGTAAAGCAACAGATGGGTATGGATCGCTGTGTTCGTGCGTATGTGTTGATCACCTTGTACCTCTTTACATCGTACTTCTAGGTTTAGGATTGTTTGAGGATACTTATTTTCTATTCTAAGGTGCAAGTCTATCGTCTAGTAAAAGAGTCAATTTTTTTCATCACGGGCGTCCTATGCAAATACCCATTAACGTATAGCATAATAGACAAATATGCTTCAAGTGAGCGCCCGGTTTAACATAGCGCAATCACTACACAACAATTTGCACTGATGCTGTCCTCAGATTAGGCGTGAGCGTGAAATCTATTGTGATCGCCCAGTAATCAGTTGATAGCATACAGGCGTGTGTTTGGGGCTTCAGTTTAAAAGCGTGGAAACTCCGTCAGATCTAAAATCCATTAGAGTAGACCCCACAAAATTTGAAAAATATAATTGAGCGTTAGTCTTCCTGTCGCAGAAGATCTAGCACGGAGCAAGGGGAAATCTGATTTCTTTAGTACAACGGGCGACTCAGCTAGCGACACAAATCTGCTTTCATTCTCACAATGGGCAAAGGCAGACACTTCTCGGTGGTCATCAACAAAGAAGTGTCGATTTTCTTTGGGGTAGACAACGTAAACTTTTCATCCCGTAGTTACTCACGTAACTGTACAAACCAACCATTTTCATATACCAATAACGATTTGAGACAGACCATGTACACGAAAAATTAAAGGAAGTTGAGATGATATCCTTAAAATCTAGCACTCAAAACTTTCTATCTTACACTACGAAAACGATTTTGAACGCTAATTTCCACAACCTTTTGTTTCTGGATTAGTTCTCGTCTGAGAGAAGGTCTTCGGAGCCATTAAAAGTTCCCTGGTAACTATACTCGTGGGGCTAATAGCGTGGATTTCTAGCACCTTGGAGACTATGCCAAGGACAGAGCACCAACCAGTCGCAAACACCCTTTTGGAGCCCTAAAAAAAGTAAATCAGGAATTTGCTTGATTTTATCTTTGCTGTACAAATAATGTATTGACGTTTCGCAGACAATGCGGTTAACCCCAGCGACACTGTGGCACCTGGCAAGCAGGATAGCCACCTTAAACCATTTTAGGACGCTCGTTAGAAAATTAGCCTCAATTTACTAAACATGTTGTAAATGTAATTTTCTAATTTAATTTACATAGGTTACGCGAATTTCTATTGAGATTTGTTCTACTACGCCAGAGTTTAAAACCAACGAAAAATGGCTTATGAAGCAACGCGAGAGCGGTTTCGTGAACGTTAAATGTTGGCTGAGAGTCATTCAGAACAAAAGGCTTTACCAGAGCCCTGACTATGAACAGTGGCTTAGTTTCAATCAGTCATATTTATTTCACTCAAATAGAGTATGTACAAAATAGTTCATGCTATTATTAAACAGTGGCTTAGTTCAGCATGATGAGATATCTTCGACAATAGATGCTCAGGTTGTTTGACCAGCTGTTTGAAAAATCCGGTTTTGCCTACCGGGTAAATGTTGCACTTCGAATTTCAGAGTCAAATGCAAATATAAAGTTAGACCATATTATTGCTTTTAACTTTCGTTGAAGAACGTAATTCCTCGCCTTCTGTTCTTGGGCCTTCTGGCATAAGAGGCACCAGAGTGGAGAACATGTTAGAATCTGCTCTACTCTGCTATTTTCAAAAAAAGAAAAAGCGGATTCTGTTTTGCTGTCACGCGCCTAAGTAAGGTATTTACCAGAACCTCGAAAGTCATTTACTAATCACAGTGAACATTTGATAGTTCTAGGCCTTCTCGTCGAAAGGTTAGCGATCCTATTATTTACCCTAACTTACCACTTAACACCTACCATGCTTCAGATTCTTTTACCTTGATTTTTTTTCTAGACTACCCTTCGAGCTGGCCACAGGGACCTTCGCCTATTGTCCAAAATGGCTACAACGCATTTCCGATACCAATCTTTCTGTCAGAAGTACACAACGCTTTCACTTTGGCAAGCGAGGAACAAATACTGGCGGTACTAGAGAGAAAGGACATCTTGTCATACCTTCGTCGCGTAAGCGTAATATTGTCCAACCTTAGGGATTGATATCTGGTGGCAGGTGACACGGAGTATTGTATGCGCCGGCAGGGGGGGGCGGGTGATATTAGACACAGTCCTGTAAACATTGTTTATGACGGCGTCCTGGAGATGCATTGGCCTACGTCAAAGTCCTGGATGGAAAGTGGCTTATAATGGCGGCGCTGAAAGAGAGTCCACTAAATGGCAGTCGATTCCGCCCTTAACTGACTTGGTGAAAGCTCACCGCCTAACGCTGGCATCCGAGAAGACGTAAACGCTATATTTATCAGAAAAAAGCAGATATCGCCTCTACAATATAGGGACGTGCAATCCAGATGAAGAAGCAAACTTAGAGGTTATGCTTGATACTAGCATGAAGCTTGGCACAACTAAAATAGGTCGCTACAAGGACAGATCCTGTAGCCAGACCTTTTCCCCGGGCATGTAGCCCCAGAGGCGACTTCTAGGACAGAAACAGAATCCCCGCTCTGTGCATTTTTCTTGTCAGGGTGAGAAAGGGAGATAGCGGTAAACGTGCCCAAACGATTTTTCTGGGCTTACTCTTGGTATTTGGAAATATCGCATGAGGGCTTTGCCCCAGCGAGAGAAATAAGAGGGCCATGCAACCCTGGTCTGCACTACTCGGTAAACAATCCCAGAATTGAGATTGCGTTGCCGCGCTGGACGTCAATTGAAGGTAAGGCGTAAGAATTGTCCGGCTCTCTTGTCCCCAGTAACCTATGTACATGTAGGACTCCGTGATTTAGACTCAGCTTTAATCAGGAGAATCGTAGGGACGGGAACCAGAGTCTTCGGGACCAGTCCGGTAACACCAGGGAGCAGAACTACCATTTCACGGTTTCGATGGAGTGCCAAGCTATTTCGAGCCTAAGGGGACGTAGATGAATACGAGTTTAGAGGATTTAAGACTTCCACAGTAGTCGCTGATTTCCGCCCGCGAGGCTTGTGCATCAAGCATTCTTGAAAGTCTCCCATATTACATAAAACAAACGTTTTGTTTTCTGGATGGCTTTAGGAAAGCATGATGCATATAGCTTCCGTAGTGTGGGAATCACAAACCCACTAATACTGGATTCCTCCCCACCCTCCTAGGCTCACTTGTATTTGGCATTTCTTCTAAGCCGTGGAAAATGCGTTTCCCACCAGGCCTGCCATTCTCCTTGAATCAGCCATGTCTTCACCTATCTTTCCGTACATTTGTAGGTATCCCGATAGGAGCTAATATCAAGATACACACCGTCTTGAAGGGGTGCATCATGACCTTGAAGGCCTGGCTGCACTTCCTTTCTCTCGGCTCCTCCTCTCAATCATTCTTCCAAAGCTGCTGGGTGAGTTTCTCCCGCCTAGCGTTTTCCTTGACTATCTTAAGCGTCAAAATGGCGTCGAACAGATCCGTCCTCTTCGCCAACGCTGCCGTCGAGATCATCATGTAGGTAACTACCTTCTTAATGGGGCAACCCCTCACGGCCCATGCACCGTGTTTCGCAAAGAGACTTGCAGTGTAGGACAGTGTGTTACACGCCGTCCGCCTTCCCAAATTCGCATAGCACACTATGTATCACTAGTGGCCTTCCTTGTCTTAACCACGTAGTTCTACAACTGACCGTGACAAGTCATCACCTGAGCTGTGCGGTAGGTCAACTCCTCAGCTTCTCCTGATCACCCCGGACGTAACATGCACCCATTTCTCCCTCCAGACCGCGATTGTGGCACTTCTTGCCCTAGCGAGATCCAGATTTATTGACAGAAATACCTTGCTTCTTCTTCTCGCCAGTGTGTCCCATGGTAGCACTTTAGCTAGAACCAAGAATCTTCGGTCCAGACCGTCCAGAATGCTGGGCTAACCATGATTGCTGTGTCTGTTGGGCCGCATTGAGAGCCGATAGGCGCCGCGTTGAGAGCCGATAATTCGGCAATCAAAGCTAATAGCCTTCGGCTCCCCCTTATACTCACCCAATCCTTAGCATGATCCGTGTCAGGTTTAAGGCTGTCCTGCTGAGTTTTTGCCGCAATAAGTTTCACATACACCGTTCCGGTTAACCCCATCTCAAAAATCACTTTGAGGTACCTCGTCTCTTTGCTAATCTCTATTGAGAGGCCGGCCATCATAAGGCGGACTCCTCCACATTCTCCTCTCCCGGCCCGTTAGATACACTGTCTCGGTCGTATGCGGCGCAAGCGTCAGATGGTTGGGGTTCCCCAGGTCCGTCACCATCGATAAAGCTTCGTTGTCATATAGGGCAGCATCATTCCGCGCCGTGACCATTGGGCCAATTCGTCCGCGGAGGCTAACAGTTTGGCCCTTTATAAACCAACCTGTAGGGAACGGGTTCCAGAATTGAATCCCGTGTGATCCCGGCGGTAACTAATTTGTATTTTTGCCCATCTTCAATCAGATTTTGTTCATCTAAATTGGATAAAATCATTCGGCAGAGGTACGTGGGTACTCCCTTCCTCTTTAGCGCTTGTGCCACTACTTTCCAGTTCATCTTGTTGAAGGCATTTCTAACATACAAAAGGATCAGAAGGATAATATCCCTTGTTTTCGGGAGTTTTTGCGGTTTTGCGATCTGCTCGTTCTGGGACCAAATCAGAAGCATAATGGTAGATTTTTCTTTTTCTGGCAAAAACTAGACCACAAATTTGTAGATTACAAGGAAGGTCTGCTTAATGATGACTGCCCGGATTACATGGTTAAGCATTGCAACGCGAGATGCCACGTTTGCGGGGTGAATGAGCGTCGACAGACAGTATGTCCTGTTCTTCCTACCGGAAAAAGGTGCAGAAACTAAGGGAGTGCCGTAGAGAAGGTGCCGAGGGAAACCGGGATTCTTAAAAAGAATCAGATAAATCACCAGAGGGAGGCAGCGCGAGAGTGGAAAAACAAAACAAGGGGCGAATAGCAAAAACGCTGAAGTCCAAGAGCACGACTGTTGTTTATGACCCCGACTAGACGATCGTAGAGGGTCCTAAGCAACTGGATATTCGATGCGGAGTCAGGTACTGCGATATGTTGGACGGGCTCCGAGCAGGGCTTTGCCGTTAGGGGTAGTGAGTCAGGTCAAGGGTTTACCTGGAATAAGGTGGATGAAGTGGCAGTTTTCTACAGCTGCAATTTCTAACTCACTAAGGACCTGGAGAATTTGAAGCTGGTAGAATAAAGATTACCGAGGCAAGGAGGCATAACTGAGCTAAGCTTAAAATGATTTACACGAGGTCGCGGAGCTGTATATACCTGTATATACTTCGGGTCAAGAAAGCTCATTATCCATTAGACATATTTGTACCCACAATAGTCGCGCCATATAAAAAATGGCTCCACCACATAAACGAACGGTTAAATCTGCTCTAACACATGACTAGATTGTTACCGTTAATCTCTAAATTGTCGTCAAAAAGTTGTAAACACGTTCTGCTTTCACCGATCGTAACGACCATAAAAAAGGGAATTTCAGAATGGACTCGATTGCAATCGCACAGCAATGTTACTTGTCTGGAATAACATACCACAATTACAATAATGTAATATACGAAAAATAAACATAATTTATTGAGTTGTGTGTGGAATACGACAACATTTTAAAAAATGCTGTTCATAATTATAGACCATCCTACGTTCCCTATGGGCCGTGAGTCACCGCGAGGCATATTGTTAATGCAGCCACCGGCATGTTGAGAACCTGCAGTTTCCCCAACAGCCATTATGGCAGCATAGCCGCTGACTCTCAGCGCTATGGTTTATCATATTCTCTCATGGAGCATCGCTTCAAGGACAACTCAATCAATAATAGGCGTTACCCTGGTCGTTTTCTATCCCTAGATTTTTCATTGAGTAAATTATGTCGATCTGTACGATCTATTTTACAATGGAAATCATTTCTGTTGTACATCGAATATCCCCGCGTCCCTCTGAAGACTCCCGTCTTGCGACTCAGGGCCTGCTGGAGCTGAGATTCCCGCTCGCACTCGCCGTTTCAGCATCTCCCACAATGGGGACGAATGGTAGTTCGACGGAATTCAGGTCAATTGGATTCAGGTCGGGAGAACATGCCGGCCACTTCATCAGACTTCATCATGCTTTGACGAGACGCCCCCGAACAAGTACAGCAGTGCACAGCCTACTATTTGTCGTGCATGATGCATTTGTTTGGGGCAGCATTACAGCAACCGGCCGGCGAGACACACAACCATCTTACTAGACATTTGGTTATGCATTTGTAATGCGACAATACCTCGCGGATAGAACGGAAATGACTACGACGAGATGGCATGCGCAAGCGCCTCTTTCCACTTCACTGCTTGGTAACTCAAGTATTGTTTCAATATTATCGTCGTGTTTTAGGTTACTCATACATTCGCGTTTTATTTGTAGTCATTTGTTTTTTGTATCTGGCTATTATTGTAAGTAGAATGTAGTCCTAAAGTGAAATGTGATGGGTAATGCGATTTTTTGTCCGGAAGTGTGTACCCAATATATATATATATATATATATATATATATATATATTTGACTACGGACTGTGACAACTACCTTGCCCGCATATTGTTAGAACATACTAATAAGAAATGTAAGTAGCAATACCACTTTGTTGCTTGAAACGAAACGACAGTCAACAAAGGCTTCGTCAGGCAGTCTTGACTCGACAAGACTTGCAATGCTCGCGTATTGCAAGTCGATAGGCAACGCTGCTACCGGGAGCGGAAATGCAAAGCCGTGGAAAAAGTACTGTTGGATTTGCTGCTGCTGCAGCTGCTGCTGCTGCTGTTGTTATTATTGTTGTTGCTGTTAATATTGTTGTTGTTACAACAATAATAACATTGTTATTATACATTAATATTATTATTGTTGTTGCTGTTGTTGCTACTTCTGTTTATATTGTTCTTGTTGTTGTTGCTGCTGCTATTACCGTCATGGTGGTTGTCGTTGCCACTGTTTCTCTTGTTGTTGTTGGTTCCTGCTTCTGCTGTTGCTGTTGTTGTTGTTGCTGTTGCTGCATATCTGGCGCGTTCTGCCTTCCTCTCTCTCAGCTTGCCAAGACTGATCAGAGTGGGTGGCTATTTGGACTCATGTGCGGCGATACTTACCGTTATGACGGCGGCATTACCACCACCAGCAGCAGCAGCAATGGAAAAGATGTTTGAAGACGACTGTCGGCCGCTTTAGAGCAGCCCGCCTGATTCTAATTTGCATCGTCGAGGCCGAGGCCGTGCAAGCCGAGGCGAGCCGCATTGACGACGACGACGACGATGACAACGAGAGCGAAGGATCTATTTATAGATTCAATGGCGTTTAGCGGCTCTAGCTGCGCTTCTGTCCCCGGCGACACCGAGTCAAGAACGCCTCTGGACGACGACGCACACCCATGGATTCGCACACCTAGATCTAAATAAGAGATCGATACACATAGGCGGAGAATGATACATATGTAGACAGAGATTCGTCACTCGTTCAGCCGAAACGATCAGTTCAGCGGATCAACGTTTTAGGTGGTGAGATTCGGTCAATAGGGAAAATTCGGAAAAGTTGGGGAGTCTAGACGAGCCGAAATCCCAAGCGCAGCCGTTCCATCTCACCAATGTGAGGTGCCTCGAAGGACGGCCAAGCATGCTCCCTCCACCCCCCCCCCCCGCCGGCTAGATGATATGAAAATCGGTTTCATGTAGCGGCGCGGAACGCAACGGAACGAAACGGAAACAAAATATCGGAAAGCCAAACTAAACGCCGCCACTGTGGTGGTGGTGTAAGCTCGGAAAATTAATTTGCTTTCGCTTGTAGTGACAAGCCAGTCACTGCAATATTCGTACAAAATAAGAGCAAACGCACTCAAGAAGTCCGGTGTATCGGGGCCATTATCGGGAATGGCGTGATACACAGGCTGCCTGAAAAAATGTTTCTCACAACGTTTTGTTTTTACGAAGGCCCCACTAAAACTTTACTAGACGCCTTGTTTTTAAGTCAAACCCAGTTAGTCTATAAATGATGACCTACTCTGAGTAGGCCATTTAAAGGACCGCAGCGTGACATTGTTTTGCAGAGGACGATGGCGGTCACTTACACAGGGCATTTCATGTCAGTCGAGTCGCGCGAAGAGCACCTTTATTCCAGAGTCATGTATGCACATATATACACGTTTTTGTTTACAAAATATTCAACCTATTTCTCTAAAGTTTTAGTTACACAATCTTATGCGTATTACAACATGATGGCCGCATGGTTCGCAAGACTGAAAGCTCGTGTGCGCAGCACTGAAACCTCCAATACATACTATGATTTGTTTTGTTCCTTTTTGCACTCACCGTGTTGCCTAATTAATTTAAATGTGTTTAAATATAATACTAGTAAACACGATCATAAGGCAGTAAATATTATTTTGCTGGAGTGTTCAGGGATCTGATCAGGGGCGTTTATTATTAGTGGTCGTTTGACAAAGCTGTCGCTCTAGTTGTGTTTCATCTGAAGATAATTACTTAGCACGCGTAGTGCTTTGTACTCCTTCCGGAACGCAGAGCATGTGATGGGATCTGCGCGTTGCTAGCGGGACTACGTTGCGTCGATTTCTCCCTCACTGGGCCATTCCAGGCGTTGTTGGCGAGCGCCAGGGTGAAGCGGAGCTCGATCACAATTCAATGCAATACGAGGCGACGGGACCCACTTTTATGGTCAGAAGGCTATTGGCCTAAGTACCTAACAAATTAGTTCGAACGTTTATTTAGCAACGCATGCCCGGCAACGTATCCCGGTCTCGTCAATGTCTTCCGCAAGGGGTCGGCCATTGCTAGAGAAGTTGTTATGACTAACATCTTCAAATAAGGCTCGTAGAGGAACTGCTTTGCAAAATGTAGCAGATGCGAATTATATTATGTAACATGCTGCTGTTGCTGCCGGTGCTCGTTGTCTGAAAAAATGATAATCACTACATGTTATCGCAGTCGAATTCTACTGTTCTTCATATATTATAGGTTTCAGCCATTATCTTTATGTAAAAAATGTCTGTCTGCATGTTGGGAATTCGAATTAATACCATCCTAACCGGCTCAACCGGTCGATCAGCAGTTTAAGCCATTACATACCGCTAACTCGGTACGCAGCGAGTGATCCTATATAACAGTAGTAACGTATTGATAACTAGTTCCAAATGCCATTGAAACTTTGACGCAACCAGCATAGTTTTGTGTTTGTTCGTTGTCCAATCAAATCAATGTACTAAACCAGCATAGAAACCGTTGTTGTTTTGTTGAGAGCTTGGAATATCAAGCGATGGCTGATGATGTGATGTCGTCTAGATCAGCCTTTTCGGATCATTCGGATCGGGGGATAGCCTACATTTGATATTAGATTATTATATAGATTTATTTCAGGAAACAGAGGCGAAGTTTTTGGTGAGTTACGGAACTGTGCAGTGGTAACGGCGTGTGATATTGTGTCTTGGGCTCGATCGCCCGATCCTATTACGACACAGTCGTTATATGCCAGGAGCAAATTCCTTGCAAAACACAGATGACAAACACAGAGTGTGCTTATAAGAATAAGCTGTTAATACTTTCGATGATTTTTCTTCTAAGCATTCATTCTTCATGCTACTATTGCTTGCCGCTCGCACGTTATCCTCATAATGTGCTTGTCACAGTTATGATAATACCACACACATATATATATATATATATATATACTATATACTTTTTACGAGACGAGGGGTGTTTGTAGGAAAAAAGTGAGTTTTAATGCGTAATTATGAGTGTTGTAGGAAAAAAGTGGGTTTTTATGCGTAATTTTTGAGTGTTTTGTAGAGAATCCGGACAGTGATTTATTTCGATTCAGTAATCCCTCATTGAGCTTGCAATTTCCATAATTACACATTTCAAACAATTGAAATAACATTTGAACATTTGACAAAACAACTATTAACGACAATTTGCAGAAAAGGCTATCGCCCGGTCTGCATATATATATATAGATATATTATATATATATATATATTTAATACAAGGTATCACATGAGCGTGTAACTAGATATATTTAGCTATCTACTAACTATCTACAGCCATGGAGCGCGTGAACGGGACCAGCATTTCCCCTATAGGAGCCTGCGACAGCAACAGTTCCGTGGATTCGCTCATCCGTCGCTCATCTCCTGTGAGTTCGTGCGCTTAGATGATGCAGGTAGAAGAATACTGCCAACCAAGTGCATAGGACCGTCACGTTCCCGACTAAGCATAATCCATATGAGCGTAACCGTACGTAACCACAGCCTGTGTTAGCAGTGGTTATTATGACGGTGTGTTTTTTAAAGATTCGTTTGTTATTGACATTATTGGTATTGTTACTACGTTATTAACAAAACTGTGTGGAGCAGACGGCCGACGCTCTGACACTAAGAGTCTCGGGAAGTCCAGCCCACCGCGATCCATACCTATTCAAAGTGCAAGTGTTTTTTTAATTTTTACTGTTAATTTTGGTTGTGGCTGATGTAAAAAAATCAAGCAACATCAATTACAATACCTCCACATAAATTCTTTCTAGAACACAATACTACATTCAACTAGCGTTGTAATTCGAATTAGAGTAATTAGTAGAGTAAAATTGCTGGCTGGCGGGGGTAGGAATTGGGCTCGGAGACAGCGAAGCATTCGCAAAGCTGCAAGGTTTTGCCCGACCGGTCTTAGTCCTCCTGGTTGGTTGTTCTCTATGTTGCTGCTAAGCGTAACAGGCGCACTTCGTCAGGATGTGGGGGAGTCGTGGCACTCAGTCATGCGACTTGGTACTGCCAAGGCTTTGCTGTCAGACTCCGCTCACACCGACGGGACGGCTCCGCTGACGGGAACTGAATCAGCAGTTGAGCATCTGATGATGCTCTCCCGTGAGAGAGAGACAAGACACCCGACAATGCGACAACAGAGAGCGAACGAATTGCCTAGCTCAAATGGTTGGTTATTCCGCAAATAACTCCATCTCAACAGCAATGGCAGCCCGTCACGCAGTGATGTGACGAGTATCGGCGGTCTGGGTCGTGTAGCCGATGTGACCAAAAGCAGGCAAACGCCCTAGCAGATCGCGAAGACGCGAAGAGGCGGAAGAACGGGGGGAGGAGTGTTTGTTGGACGTGTTTCCTGTAGACTGGTCGGCGAACTCGGCGGGTGCGCTTCGAGCGAGGCGGTGTTGTGTGCTCCGATAATGATGTGGTGCTCAGTAAGGCAACCTATGTCCGAATAGAGAATCAGATGCTATTGTTTTAAAGCAATATAGATTAAAAAAAAACATTATTTTATTAATAATTCGGGGCTTGATAAAGTGTGTGACCTGGAAAAAGGCCACCGATTCGAGTGAGAATAAGTGTGAACGAAAGGGGTTTACTGCATACAAATATATATATATAATATAATATATATATATATATATATATATATATATAACGCAGATACATTAATGACTCGCTACTATTCGCGCACACTGTATAAAATCATGTTTGCATATTTATAAAAGGTAACCTTATCACACGTTTTTTTTTATGGAGGAGGGTTACATTTTTTTTACGTACTATTGCTACGAGTAGAAATTGAGGAGGTCTCACTTTCCAATTCGAGCAGTGTGGGACTCGACCCCAGCGGATGGATATTAGCCCGCTGAGACCCATACCCACTAAACGCATCTCCCACCTTAAGCTTGTCTCTCTGATGACCCAGATCTCCATAGAACAGTACTATGGGCCATCAGGAAACCTTATCACACCTAGGTACACAATGTACAACGTTAATGTTCTATGTTGATTTTCAATGGTTTGCCTCTTTCATGGGTTCATTGTCCTCATGTGAGATTTCACATTTAGTTAGTCACAGCTGTGTTGCCATATTTCGTGACAACTGCAAAAACTGCTTGAGAACCGATTGCAGTCGATTTGCATTATGTATAGCCATGTAACATGTGATATCTTCAGCGTAAATGCCGCATCACATTAAGAGTGGGATAATACATCATTAATAATTACCAAAAAGATTACAGACTGTCTAAGACTGTTCTTTGTAGGCAGCAAGTGTGTATGAAGACAGCCTCAGATAGAGTTTATCCTTCGGTCTAAATGTCCTATCCCTCAAAAAGTAAAATATAATCGGCCAAGCGTGGCTCTCAGTGCATTCAACAGAACGACCGAGATGAGTACGTTTTAAGACATTGCCTCGAACACGCAGTAGATAAGTAAATCAAGCTCGGATTTTTCGCATTGTCGAACGGTCAATTCTTGCAGGTAACGGCACTTAGAAAAAGGAAACGGGCCATCTGTTGACAGAAATAACCATTGAACCGCCTCTAGAACACACCGCCAGCCAGTTTGTACACAAACGGTTTTGTAGACGACCAGTTCAATTTATAAGAACAGCGAGATCATCCCTGACCTAAGCTTTGCTGCAGCATATACGAAGAACCCAGTATGCGCTAACGCCTCCTTATATTTGTATATAATATAAGTGTATCGAGAGTAATGAATATGTAGTGAAGTTTACACGCTCTACTGCGCGTCCCATCGAGACAGCAGTTGAACCACCGGGCATATTTTTATTTATACAATGTAAATAGAGTATTTACTAATTTTCCAGCCAGAAAGTTAGGATGTTTCGGTTATGCTAATTCTTAACGTTATGATTTGCGTAACCTCGATGGCAACAGTCAAATAAACCACTACACAGCCGCACGTGATTTTTTCCCCAGCTCCGTATTTTTATAGAGCCATAATATAGGTGCCTAACACGCACTACGAGAAACTTTATTACGACACAGTTTTCCGTTGTTGTCACATTTATAGTGTTATTTGTCGTTGCTGTCTTGTTGTTGTTGTTGTTGTTGATGTCAGTGGGTTATAATTAGGAATTGTCTACTGCAAGCACTACATAAGGAAACGACTGAGGCTGTGCAACAATAGAGATTTGTGGAGATTGTGAATTTGGACGATGCTTAGACGGCAGCTAGCTCTTATCCACTATGCTGAAGTATGCGCATATATATACATGATAATTCCAAGATACAGATAATTCCGCATTTACACTACCTGGGAGGCGTGTTCTGGTCTCGATTAGGCACATTCCAGGAGAAACAATTTGGAAGGGACTATAACCTTTTCACAGCATTCGAGACGGCCCCACGATCGTTGGATGTGGTAGTCAGTCTCCGCTTGAACCTGTACCTGAACCGCCAGAACCGCGTTTGACCGTATCCAGGTGATGTGGCCTCACCTATCAAAGTTGAGGAGCTTTTGGCGCGCATGACCAAATTAAGGCCAGTTTCCTGAAAATAGCACGAAAAGTGCCCCCCGCCCCCTCCACAAGCTTTAACAAATAAGTTTACTTGTTGGGGTCGTCCCCGTTATTTGTTGAGGGCCTACAGAGAATAGACACTGTACTGAGAGTGATAGCGTTCAACAAACACATGTCTACATGGAAAATAAATTTATGGTAAACGGATTGATCAGTTGTTTTATGAAACTCAAACAATGACGCCCAGTCTGCGGAAGAGCTGCAACGATGAGAGCATACTCCTGATTGCACGATTTACTGTCCATGTCTACTTCATGGAGATGCTTGTGTAGCAGAGAACTTCCATGAGATATTTTCGGTGTGCTTATGTAAACTCTGCGTGCAACAATGCTATATATAAATCCGTAAGGAAGACACAATAATGTCATTGTTTTTATACTGTTTATTTGCAAACACTTTTGAAAAACCTAGATTTTATTTACAATGTTTACATAGGTGGTTGCCTTTTCTGCATTGCTACCTACTAACAAGAATCGGCGGTGTGTAGGCCCATGTAGAGGACCACTTGCTGTTAATCAGTATCGTTGTCGAAGCCACGCTGACGCAATTTGATTTGACGAACACGGGGCGAGAGCGACCAGAGCGAAAACGAAGCAAAAAGCGCCGCTCCGACACAGCCCAACGATTGTTTAGCGTCACCTACGAGTCAATCAAAAGCACAATGCCAAACCGCTTCGACAGCAATCCGAAGGCAAACGCAAAGTTGACGCCATATGATGAATGAATGTTTGTTTCGCAATAAGTGTGCATTTCAAGGTGGCATATAAATAGAAAAAAATGTATTGAACATTATATACAATTACGTCACCGCTATTTCTGCAACTCGTGCCTTGAATGCCTTCTTCAGTGATTTTTTTCACCCCACGACCCCGTGGGTCTCCACTTCGACACCATGCAGCATGCAGACAGAGGTGATGGTTCGCTTAGTTACATGTCATTATTAGGTCGTGACGTTTGTGTTGTTGTAGTCCCGGCAGTTTACCAGGACACACTTGTCTCGTGGCTCGTGTGTTCACGTGTGTTCAGGACACTATGTAGTATGTCGAAATTTAGAAGATGTATGCAGTTTCATTCGCGCGCAAACATTCCTGCCCAGTACTTTTGTTACAATCATTCGTAGCAATAATCGCATGATTCTATTACTCTGCTTACTTACTGCCCCAGCATACCATCATCATAACACCAACGACGTTACTGTTTACAGCTAATTACTACTGTTGCAATCTAGCTCGTAGTAGTAGTAGTAGTAGTAGTAAAACTAGTAATGATGTAAACAACTGTGATGAACGAATAAGTACTAAAATAACAAGTCTGTTTTTAACCGCTCTGAGCACGTTATCACGATACATAGATGACGAGACCCTCTTAAATCGTCTCCATCCTCCCTGCACAGCGGTAGAACAAACGGCTGTCCATGTATCGTGTTTGTTGTTGTTGTTATTGTTTGTGTTGTTGTTGTTATTGTTGTTGTTGTTGTTGTTATTGTTTGTGTTGTTGTTATTGTTTGTGTTGTTGTTATTGTTGTTGTTGTTAATGCTGCTATTGGTACTGGTGATTGTAGGTTGTCATGGTTGACCCGGTTGGTATCTAATACTATGTCATGTACTATCCCTATTACGTAAGTATTCTTACCTCCATTACAAACAGTGTGCTCCTGCTGTTGTTGTCGAGTCCCCACCCCGCGCTACATATATATATATATATATATATATATTGATGCGCATCAATGTACAATGTGTTGACCTGTCATTCGATAGGGTAGTATACACAGTTAGTTAGGCAGACACAAAACGTCCTTATTCATTTTGGCGTCGTCATCGTCGAGCCGTCGATCTTGTCTGTTCGATCTGCGTATTCTGTGTTCGGGTGTGTTCAGGAGGTGGGCGTGCAGGGTCGACCCTGCAAGTGATTGGGGGAAGGGGGGGTCATGTTCGGGCCCCCATTTACTGGGGACACCAGCAACGAGCAGCTGAGAATATTTGCTTTCGAATAATAATAATAATAATAATAATAATAATAATAATAATAATAATAATAATAATAATAATAATAATAATAATAATAATAATAATAATAATAATAACAATAATAGTAAAAATAGTAATAATAATAGCAAAAACGTTAATTCAGCACAATTGCAGGAATTAAATTCCTACGAAAAACGAATAATATTCATATTAACCACAACAATAGCTCTAACGAAGGCGAATATGAAGGCGAACGACTGTGAATGACTGTAGATAGAAACATAATCAGTCGCCAATACTACCTCTACGGACTCCTACGGCTGGCACAGTAGGGGTTCTCCGCAGCAGTCGGTGGCAGCAACAACAACAACAACAAAAACGACCAAAACACAGACACCTGACGGGGCGTCACTGGCCTAAGGGGGCGTTTGAAAGCTTAGGTAGCTGTGTTTATTTGACACAGAGAGGGCACTAAAACGAAAGAGAGCGAGAGAGAGAGGCGAGATACCGCGAGTAGTGTATATATATATATATATATATATAGAGAGAGCGAGAGAGAGAGAAAGAGGAAGAGGGGGAACAGAACGATGGAAAATCGGTTTGCCCTCATATACTTTGCTCACAACATCTCTAGAGGCTGACAGCTTTGTAAGCCTATTACGCTTAGCTGCTGCTCGTTCATTGACTCATATATATATATATATATACATAAACATCACATTGCTGGCATGTGTCAGTCATGTATCAAAAGGTCAGAAGAGCGGCGTGGTACGACTGAATGTGAGGTGTTGCAACTATCTGTAGTTAGACATCTGAGATTATTCGTGTAAATGTTTTTATCGAATTATGCTCAAACATATGTTAAGAGCCCATCCCAACTACAATCAAATTGTCACATTAAAATCATACACACACATTTATATATATATATATATATATATATATGTTACACAATAAACTTTATAACAATATATATATATATATATATATATATATATATATATATATATATATATATATATATATGTTACACAATAAACTTTATAACAATATATATATGTATATATATATATATATATATATACATATGACTTTGACGGGCCGGATGAGCAAACGATCACTGCCGTGCCATAATTATGCATCGTGGCAGCAGGCGGGTTCGACACGGTGGCGCAATAGTGGTACGGTCTAAATTAATTCGAACTGAATGACTTGGACAGACTATGAATCTCTTTGTTGCTCGGTTGGTGGGCTGTTGTTGTCGTCGTTCTAGTTGTTGGCCACAGATACAATATATAGAAAGCGAGCAAACGAGAGAAAGGAGATGGAAAACAATCGATAGATGGGCGTGAGGAAGAAATGTGCTCGTAGCACCTATTGGTGGGTTTGTTGCCGCTGGAATGTTGAGCAGTACATCACACATCGATTAAACAAGATCGCTTCCAACATTTCCACTGGCTTCGATTGTCTTCTTGCCGACCGATCGCCGTATCTCGGTTGACGAAAGACGGCAAGATGTCACACCGAACGTGGGTGCGTTTGCTCATCGAGACTGGTATGCCACTGGTATGGTACTTCTGTCACCAAGAAGTCAACAACCAGGTATAAATAAATAATTCGTAAAGCAGACAGTAGCGTCAAAAGCACTACACAGCACCGACGTCGGTAGGCTGCAGCAGCAGCAGCAACAGTGGCAGCAGAAACGGCCGGCCAAAAGTTATCCTGCACCGGTTATTGCACAGATCGGTCCAGATGTCCTGACGTACTATCATTACCGCGTGACATCTGCGGTACATAGTGCGCTATTTGCTTCTGTGATATCTGTGCACGATGAACCGTGATCATTTATTGACATCTCTGAATGATGGCCGCCTATTGGCAGGTTTCTTGACCTCTCTACATGATGTATCGCGAATTGCCTGTTGTCGGACGTAGATGATGTACCATTTCGGCCCTCGATTACATTTGTACATGATGTACCATTTCGGCATCATTACATCTGTACATGATGTAACACTTCGGCCTCATGACATCTATACATATGGGGTATCACCCCTATATGTACCATATCATGTGTGGGTAGTTCTCCTCCCCTGTACATTACGTACCCGTAGTTTTCTCGCGTTACCAATAAATGATGTGTAAAATCTTCCTTTTAACAGTTATTAATATACGTTTGTCATATTAGAGAATACTAATATTGGATCTTTCTTAACTGACATCTGTTTACAGTGCGCCAATATTACGTTTTGACAGCAGTTCATGATGTTACCATAATACCCTTGACGTCGATGTACCATTGCCGGCTGCTCCACCAGCATCGCCACCTAATCACTAGGGCAACATCATCGTTTTCATGATGATGATGATGCTGGCTGGCATCAGAAACAGCCAACTTGGTGTGTCGTGCGTATGCAAGTACCTTCATATTTGTGCGTACAGACATGCGTACAAAAACATGCATTCACAAAAGGCAAATTGTGGCCTCACTCGCCGAGTGAGGGTGCCACAATCATCAGCTCTCCGCTCAGCTACCGTCAAGCCGCGGCTCAGATCTGTCCGAGTTCGTCGAGCTCGACCCGATTACGTGCCGTACATAGTGCAAGTCTATGCTACCTGCGGTTGGATAGGGGGATGCCATTTTGTAATCCGTCCTGTGAGGGTGCGTCGAGACCATGAGGGCCTGGCTGCTCCCGACCCCCTCTCCCCTCCTCCCTCGGCTCCTCGTCTCGACCACTCTCCCGAGAGACCCGCTCAAACCTCTCCCGCCTGGCCGTTTCCTTGGCTGTCTTGAGTGTCAAAACGGCGTCGAACAAGTTCGTCGTCTCCTTCCATGCCTCCGCCGAAGTCATCATATGGGCGACCACCTCCTTGATGGGTCGGCCTAGTGCAACTCTATGCTGTGGAGCTCCTGTCGCCGGCGGTAGCGCAGAAACCCTGCCGTCAGAGCCGATGCCACAGCTCACGCCATGGTACGTCGATGCGTCGTGCTTCCTTCATCTATCGGATGTGTTTGCGACATGCGAGGGCTCGCGCAGCAAGGGGATGATGATGATACAAACGGTGTTGCCTGTTGGCTGCCGTGTTGTGCGCTAATATCACCACGTACCGTCTTCACGGACCAGAGGCCTATGACTGGCCTCGAACACTAGAAGAGAACTACTGAGCGAATCTACAAACCAATACCGCCCCGCTGAGCAGCAATAGCGAATACGAGCGATTAGTCAACGGCGGTGCGCCATTGAACTCGAAGGATGTTGATGATGCGGATGAAAGAAAATAGAGAAGAACAAGAAGGGTGCAAACAAGAGCAACGAATACACGCGTCCTATATATATATATATATATATATGTATGTATATATATATATATATATATATATATATATATATATATATATATATATAATATATAAAACGTGTTAAGAAACCTATTTACGACGTCAAGGTCAACGTGTCGGCGTGTTGTATTTGTTACAGGTATTGCTGCTGCAGTTGCTGCTGTGTTGTGTATGGTGGTGGTTGATGGTGTTACTTGATGAGATACGCGGGAGCGATTTAAGGCAGTACACACAGTTTGTACAGTGCGAGGTAGTGGTAAACGTGTATAACACGATTTGTTGAGAATACTGAGACAGTAATAGATCGATACACCGGCAACAGTGGCAGAACTGTTAGAGGTCATCTTAGGTGTTATGCTTCTACCGTAGTATTAGTAATAGTAGTAGTAGCAGTTATAGTAGTAATAGTAGTAGCAGTAGTAAGTAGCAGTAGTGTCGAGCCCGGTGGCATGGCGCATTCGTCTGCGCTTCGCAACTGGAGAGACCTAGATTGGCGCGGGTTCGAGCCCCACCGTTGCTGCACCGATCTGTATTTATGGGGGTCCGTCTATGAAACAATGTGAACAACAGTTCCGTGGACGTTAAATCTTGACTGAGGGTCAGCCCGAAAACTTTAATTTTTTAGTAATAGTAGTAGTAGCAGTAATAATCGTCGCCGCCGTCATCGTCATCGCAGCAACCTAACTAGGCCCTACCGCAGCCGGAACCGGGGGCGGCCAGGTTCCCGGTATCGACACACAGACTCGTCATCTGGCTGTCATCTGGCCAGTGCGCAGCAGCCAAAATTGATTGAAACAGTAACAACAGTTGGGAAAAACGCCGGCGAAGAAGGCGGCAAAGTCGAAACTTTGAGGCCGAGCTCACCACTCACTGATCACTTGCTTCCTTCGTGGAGTTCAGCGCCGTTGGCCGTTCGCCGAACTCGCCTGAACACGACTTACCTAACAGCCCTCGACGCGTCAACAGGTCTCTTTCTCTCGCTTCTCTCCTATGTGCCGCCGTCCACTAAACAAACGTTTCAAGTTTCGCCGAGTCTGCGTGCCGGCGTGACGCGCTTACGACGTGACGACAGATAGTCGGGTTGCCGCAGTCTCTACCTCTCCGAAAATCGCTCAACGACGACAACGACAACGATGATGAGGAATTCAACACCTTTTGCTGCTCTCTGCTTTCCGGTTTTCGTCGGCTCGAAAAAAAATAAAGGGGTCGTGGTGTCGTTCGTCGTCCATGCCGCAGGAAATAACCGCGTGAACATACGCCCACATACATATGCGTTAACATTCACATTTTCATAGGCGTGGGTACATCTGCCACTTGCAAATAATATATATACTATATATATATATATATATATATATATATATATATATATATATATATATATATATATATATATATATATATATATATATATATATATATATATATATATATATATATACGCTTGATGTGCAGCTGGGTAGACCCGTTTGAGGAAGCTAAAATAGTGAAGTTATTCGTTGGCACAGAGTTGTTCATATGATGATGGCGAGTTTCGTCGAATACATATATGTACAATCTCGCGCGTGATTTCCACTAGTTCAGGTAGTCAGCTAGGAATAATAATCGTCATTATTACTGTTAATATTAATAGGTCTTTGGCGGGGTCTGCAGGAAGAATGCAGCTTCCATTGTGGGCTCTATAGGCTACACCAACGTACGACAAATGCGCAGCACACGTTTACGCTTCACAATTGTTTGAGTTGAGAAATATTGACAATAAATATTGAATTGTTCAGATTTGGGTTAAAATGATATGATAAACAAATAAGTATAAATTAAATTAGAAATTGAAAAAAAATACTATACTTGTTACCGAGTAATAAAGGCTTACAAAGATATATTTTTCAAAGTTCTTGTTGCTTTTTTTTTTTTGCCGGTCGATTGGTACCACCTTGCGCTACTGTTACTCGGCGTAGATTTCAATGCTATTTGATTGAACTTTGCAAATTATATATATATATATATATATATATATATATATATATATATATATATATATATATATATATATTTATATATCGGCAAACGTTAGCTGTCGTTCGCAGTAAGGCCCGCGTGTTTTCGCGCCGCCTTAGACTTGATGGGCTTTTTTGTTACGAACGTCCCCAGTCAGCGTTTCATAAGAGTCTATCCTGTCCAACTCGGTTATTGCGCGGAATGTTGGTATATAATAGGATACCCTGATATTTCTCACCTAGGAGCTAACGGATTTTTATCACATATGTATATACACGCTTAGACCAGCCAGCCAGCCAGATAGATGAATCAAGCATCATCATCGTGTTGATCGATTGGCCAAAATCGAATGGCTGCCAACAGCTGTAGAATCTCATTGTAGCCAGCGTGCGCTGACACGGTGGGCAATCTCTCATTAGTTCTGAGTCATGAAGCATCACTCAGTTTTTCGGCGGAAGACTCGGTTTTGCAACAAGTTTGACAACAACAACAACAACAATAATAACAACAACAATAACAACAACAACAACAACAACAATAATAACAACAGCAACAACAACAATAACAACAACAACAAAAACAACAACAACGACGGCGACATGTTTAGCTCGAGAGTGAGTAATCGACAGTGATGCCAGACTTGAAGATGGCCTTTGCGCACGCAAAGGCCCAGGCTCTGTAGAGTTCAGAACCTGGAAGTTGCTGTGTCGGCGTCAATGATCTCGTCGCCGGTTACATCGTCACCACGATGAATGCGAAACAATAATAATAGCTCCAGTGGAATAGCATCCGCAATTGTGTTGTGGGGGTTTCTCGTCGCTACGACAGACCTAGCATTTCTACAGGCTAGGAGATGTATATGTATATACAATGGTCAACTTGGACCACAGAGAAGAAAATAGACGATTTTAGTTCTGCTTTGCCTATACAATAAGCCCGCATCGGAGTACACGGAGCATACGCAAACTGGCACTCGCACAGTCCGGCGATGCATTTTTATAATAAATAAATATATATATATATATATATATATATATATATATATATATATATATATATATATATATATATAAATATATATTCGTGGGTTATTCCGTTAGTCATATCTAAAAACAATAATCAAATGACCAAGCAATATATCGACGGACTTATTAGTCTCTGTACACTCGGTGGTGTGTCAATTTTGCGATTCTTTCTATTTTGAGAAAGCGGGGAAGTCTCGAGACGACAAAAACATTTAAAATTGCCTCACTTGCGAAATAACCCTCGTACATAAAAGAATCATGACGGTACACAAAGGCCTCTGTCTGTTCGCATGGGTACCATTGCTCGTAAGCAATAACAAACTACGTGAATACTAAGTGCAACGACAACAAGAACAAATATCTGACAATAACCAAATGTAAAGTAACAATGTGCATTACTGTCGGATTTGCAAATAATCAATCCGAAAATAGGTACCACCACCAGTCCAGGCACATGGAAAGTGTTTTAATATCACATATGATCGTTTCTTGTCCCCTGCGGTTTTATATATAAATATATATATATATATATATATATATATATATATATATATATATATATATATATTTATATATTTATTTATATATATATATATATATATATATACTAAGCTAGACATATATACAGGGAAAGAGTAGCAATATGGAAAAATACGCGTCACTCTGTACAACAAACTTACGACTCTCGGTAGTCATTCCGACTTGAGTCCCTACTTTGGGGGGAGGCTCATAGAGAACCACTTTACAAGTGGAAGACGGCTGTACAACTTGGGTTCAATTTTAGATTGGTACTACAGTACCAATAGTCGGTACGCATTAGACAAACGGCGCTCGGAAATGCATACACGCACACGTACATGAATAGCAATTTGAGGCGTCAACTTTTTGTCTTGCTCTCATCGGATCAGCACTGTACTACTTCTACTACTAGTATGATTATTAATCCGTTACGATGGTTTAATACAAAGCCTCTAGAGTGCATAATACAACAATATTACAGATAAAAACAGAGGCTATTTGTCCACAGCGCGTTGGTGTGTGTGTGTGTTGTAGAGCTCATTGGCCCATTGATCTGAACAATAGATCTTCATAGTCGCAGAGTATACTATACTATAAAGGAGTCGTATGCAGTTTATCTTACCGAAAGTAAATATGAAAAGCCCGTTTTACCAGGTGTGTGTACATGCACACTAATCGATAAGACAATGACTGGTGCCTCAGTTTACCTGTCTCACCGTCAATAAGAGTTTTAAAGGGGCAATGTAGCGACCAAAACACAGCCAGATAAATTCTCACGTTGCAGGCTTCCTGTTGTCGTTGATGTTGTTGTTGTTGTCGTTATTGTTATAATGACTTCTAGTTCATCCGTGTCAAATGTAGGCGGGCGCAGAGAGCTGTTGAGACTGATACAGCGCCTTAAACTCTGTCTCATTGGAATACCCTATATAAGTCTTATGTGCACTTTGTTGCGTAGTGCGTGCGATTCATTGCAATCGTTATTTACATATATATATATATATATATACATAAATATATATATATATATATATATATATATATATTGTGACGAATATCAACGAACTAACTCGACGATTACGGGTTATTAATACCGCTACTATAAAGGTGTCGGCAGATCACCTTGATCTTGATTTTTCGCCCGAAATAAACAACAGACAGCTTCTAGCAAACGGTATTTTGTTGACGTGGTTGTCGCTGTTGTTGTTGTCGTCGTCGTCGTCGTCGTTGCGAATCTCCACCATCCTCGACCGTGGTTGGCCCGATGTCAGACGTGGTGCTCGCCGAGCCGCGCCGGTAGACTCTGTACGGTGAGGTAACAGCCATCGAGGGTGATGCCACTGTGTGAGGGCGGCAGTGAAATCGCGTCCGGTGAGGGCAGATCCGAGATGACGTTTAGCCGCGTCAGCTGAGGAAGCGAGCCGCAGCGTCTGCCAATAGGAGAGCGATAGATAGAGTGAGAGAGAGGTAGGGAAAGTAGGGAAAAATCGCAAAAAAACACAGTCCCACACAGAGACACGCACGAAAAACACAGCGGAAAGCGTTGATATATATTTGTATAGTTAAGCAAGTGTTGGTTATCGTATAGACTAGTTGTCGCCGTTGTTGTTGTCGTCGTCGTCGTTGTTAGTCTAGTAAAGGTAGCCGTGGCAAGATGCAACTAGTTACACAAATTATATCTATGCTCATGCTCTGACTTCATCAGTAACGGTAATGGCGAAGCTGAAAAAAAGATCTACAACTTCTTGTTGTCTATGTAGGCGTTTGGGTGGAATGCCGATCAGACTTTTAGCACCAATAGCAATAGCAACAACAACACCACCACCAACGTCAACAGCGACAACAGCAACAACAACAACAACAACAGCAACAGCAGCAACAACTACTACAACTGGCACTACTTCTCTAAATACAAAAGCCAATCAAAGCTCGGGCAAGCTAGTACAAAGGGATGAATGCGGGCGGGAAGAGCCTCGGCCGATCGCAAGCAACTACGGACGGGGAGCGTACACAATAACAGCACACAACAATAACATCAACTCAGCAACAATAACATCAACTCAGCAACAACAACAACAACAACAAAAACAGCAACAACAACCAGGACGGCAAAACCACAGTACAATTTAAATTGTTAATTTTATGATTTGGCTGGCTGGAAGAAGCGCCTCGTCCGTCTATAGGATACGAGGTGGACTGCAGTTTTCTGCTGCTATGATCTGTATTTGAACACATCTCAACCCAACGCCTTGATATATATATATATATATATATATATATATAATATATATATATATATATATATATATATATATATATATATATATATATATATATATATATGTATACACGGGCGATAGCCTTTTCTGCAAAAATACTTGAATAGTTGTAATTGTTTGAATGTATTTAATAATAGAAATTTCAAGCTCAACGAAGAATTATTGAACTTAAATAAATTTGCCGTCTTGAGAAGAAGGTCCCACAAAAAAAATTATATATATATATATATATATATATATATATAGGGTGTCTTAACCCAGTTTGGCCACACCTATGGGTATTGTGTAGATCTTGTTAAAATAGTATTTTTTCAATGGAATGAGGGACGGCGTCATAGGCGTATGGTCACGCCATTGAGACCAAAGTCTATCGAAGAAATTCAGACAGGGCAGATGCAACATGACGGTTTTTTTTACTGTTTTTAAGAGAAAAGAAAAAATTGCAGGAGCAACTCAACTCAATTTCAAAAGACGCGTTAAAATGTCTCGATGAGTAGGATATAAGGTAGCGCAAGTGCATTGGAACCTGCTGGTCTCTTAACCTACATGACCGGGATATTTGTGTTGAAGTTAGCGTAGCGCCCAAAGTGAAATCATGTAGCGCTTGGTTGCTGTCTGAGAAAGCGGTGGAAAGAAAGGAATGGTGGACATCCGCCACCTTAGGGAAAGATGACCGATATTTTAACCTGAAATATAACCCATGTCCGAAACACCAACAAATTGGAGCGCATGCGGGTCTGCATTTTTCTCCTTAATTGGCACTGCTAAGGTTTGTTCTTTAATCGTCCGGTATCAGATTAAAATAGATGGTGCATTATTTTCCACCCATATATATATATATATATATATATATATATATATTGTAGATACAGGCGATAGACTTTTCTGCAAAATACTTTTAATGATAACAATTGTTCGAATTGTGTAATTGTGGAAATTTCAAGCTCATTGAGTAATTATTGAATTTAAATAAATTTGCTGTCCGGAGAAGACGGTCCATAAAAAAATGTTTGTATATATACGAGTATATCCACTCGTATATTCACTGTAAATTGTGGGTTGATCAATAAGAATCGATGCCGAAGCTAACGCCTACAACGCATTCGATTATTCGCAACGGGGGCTAAGCAAGCAAAAGAGGGAGAAGCAATGAGAGAATCTCGGCAAGCATCGAGCAGGGCGGGGAAAGCATGGTGGGATTGTTGATTCGAGCTTGGCGCACCGAGGCGGCTGAGTGTCGGGAAAACTCTGAGAAATTGGGAGGAACTTGCGGCGCTGTAGCCATGCACGGATGCACGACGGAAGCTCTGCTCGTCATTGAAATCACGTGTGGCGACGTGAACCCGTTAGCCAGCTAGTCAGTCAGCTGTTGCTGCTGCTGCTGCTGTTGCGATGCCAGGCTATGTCCAAAGCTAACCTATACGCGTCTGGGAGATCTTGGTCGATTTTCATCGTTGGTCCCGATTCGCTGTTCCTCTTCAGAGCGCCTGCACACCTGATTGAGCGACTGGCCTTGATGTAGTGGTGATGGTGATGGTGGTGGTGGTGGTGATGATGCTGCTGCTGCAGCTGCTGATGATGGTTGCTGCTGCCGTTGTTGTTACTGTTGTTGTTGTTGTTGAAGATGGGCGACACCGAGAGGCGGTTGAGATTCGAGTTGCTCGACCGAAAGGTCGCCGAGCGCCGAAACATGGCCGCGATAAATGGCGATCGCACCCCGGCGCCCGATGGCGACGGTTTGAGCAGACAGATGACCTGCTTGCGCAGGTTCCGGTTGAGCAGGCCGTACAGCATCGGATTGAGTACGTAACCCATGAACGAGAGCCACAGGCAGGCAATTCCTGCGAACAAATATGCACCCGTATGCACCTGTACTACATATCGACTCACGTATCGACATATGTATTTATGTTGTCGTTTGGCTCCTAAGATCTATGTGTGTGTTTGTGTGCGTGCGTGCCTATGGGTCTCTCTCTGTGTGTGTAGGATGTGTCAGCTGGAATCTCAATAAATCTAAATAGCGTCAGCTTAGCTGGAACGGTGGAAACAAGCAATACGCAGCTATTACGGACTACTGCTGTCAGGACAAATGTCTATACTCGAGCACTCCGTTGTTCTTGGCATATTGCGACATTTTCTTTTCTGACGAACGAGAGATATGAGCATGAATGGTAGCAAATTAAACCCGAATAGAACTGAGAGAGAGAGAGAGAGCGAGAGAGAAAAGCAGACTTTGGCTTAACAATTTGAAATTAAAACAAAAACCTACAGAGGGACGCCTGCCTCTGCTACAATGCGATTTAAAGGACTAAACATGTGGCACGGTGCGAAACCAGAAAAACCACTCTCTCCCCCCCCGTCAACAATTCTTACGGAAGCAATAGAACTAAAATCTGTATCCTGTGCTATGAGTGTACGACTACGAAACACGGCGTGGACTGTTGCAATCAATGAAAAAGCAAATCGAGTCGGTTACCAACTCTGATAAAGCTAAGTTCCTTAGTCAATTATTGCGCTTGATAGATCAGAGACACACGACGCAGCTTAAGCAACAGCAACAACACAATACGCCGCACAAAGAGTGGAAACGGATTACTTCTCTATTCGAAAATCATGGTTAGCAATAAAAAGCTAAATGAATTCAAAGGAAGAAAACCCAGCCTTCTGTCACACATACATCGACGCCTCGATAGGCACGGCGCACGCATGCATACTACATGAAAACGAGAACATTTTTCTTTCTCTCATCTCGATTAGTCGACGACGAGGGAGGAGGCGTTCGTACTTACTGTAGTTGACTGGCGACGCCGCGGTGAACTCGGCTGTGTCACCATCTTCGCTTTCGTGTTGTTCGCCGCGCTGCCGGTACATCGTCAGAAGCAGAAACTGAACGAGCGTCTCGGGCATAATGAAGCTCACGAACACTGTCGCCGCCAGCAGAAGCGTCTTGGCGGCCTTCGAGAAGACGGGCCGACGCAGATTCTGCGGCCCTCCGGTCGGCGTCGATATGAGCGGTCGAGGTGCGGCCCCGCTGCGCTCGACACGCCGCGCCACTCGATAGACGAGAAGGTGAATGCTCAAGATACCTGTATGAGTTAGCATGCATGTTTTATCATTATATATATATGTATACATATATATGTATATATATATACACACATTGTGATAACAGACAACATGGACAAATAGATTTGCCGGCGGGCTATGTCGGTTCTATATATATATTATACATTTGTGCACCACTATCACCGCCACGCATGGTGGGGTGAGGTTTTGTGTGCCGTTTGACGTGCCGTACGGAGAAGAGACATAGAGCACGCTACAGAAAGAGAGTGAAATAGAGAACGCGTTGGATGGTCGTTCACAAAACGGTGGACAGTCACTAAGTCAACGTGGCGGCGTGGTCTAGGGGATTAGTGCGCTAGTCATGGTTGTCATCTACCGGGGTGTCGCCGGTTCGATCCCTGTTGTTGATCGAATTTTCTTTGAGAATAGATGATAAACCAAACCGCTGAGAGTCAGCGGCCATGCTGCCACAAGGACTGTTGGAAAAACCCTAGATATCTTAAAATATCCGGCCCTCGGTGCATTGAAGATACACCTCAGGTTAAGTTCCAAGCCCGTAGGGGACGGAGGAGCAGCCAGGCCCTCATGGTCTCGACGCACCCTCACAGAACGGATTACAAAATGGCATCCCCCTATCCAACCGCAGGTAGACATGCGGGATGATAGTCAGGGATAGAGCTGATTGAAGGAGAACGGCAGAGACGCCTCTCCCACGGCTTCGATGTAATGCCAAAGTAATACCGAGCCTGGGGGGGTGGGGAGGAATCCGGGTTTAGTGGGTTTGCGAGTCTCACACTAGTCACGCAGGCTGCTAGTGACGCATGTGCATCATGCATTCCCGAAACCTCCCAGAAAAAAAAGGGGACGGAGGATAGTCTAGAATTAAAAACAACCTCCTTAAAAAATGTTTTTTAATTCTTGTCACAGAGTCAAAGCTACTACCCAAATGTCGTAACGAACAGCTCGCAAGCAACGGCAGGCCCATACATCATCACTGAGGGCGTAAGTAGGAGTTGGCCACTCCTCATTCATTGCCGTTGCTCAACGCAGGTCAGCTTGCTGTCTTTTGTAGCCTACTCTCTACTCCTAGATACGTCGCGCGTCTAGATATGGTGTCTGGTTACGCAAACGGCACTGGTTGCAACATTGAACGAAAGCAATTGACCTAATCGTCGTAACGTGAAGAAGAACCGTAACGTGCTACGCCTTCAAGTAAAGTTCTCTAAGGGCCGGCTTGTCGGCCAATGAAGTTTGACTGGCCGACGTGCAACCTGATGAGATAAAGCTTGCGTTGTTTGAAATCCTTAAATAACTTCAAGGATAATTTAAAGTCACACCTATTACCCCGTCAATAATGGGCACACTAGTCTTTCTAAATTGACTCTCGCATAGAGGTAAACACAAGTAATTTTATTCCGGCTGCAACTTTTCATCCAACACAATGGTAACTGTAGTAGGTTTAAATTACTATAGACTCCTTGCAAATATTTATAAATGTATAAACAACATCCCGTTGTAATTGTGTTTATAATAAATAAATAGTCTTGTTCAAAAAATAAAAATAAAGGACCTAGCCTGCGGTGTGAACTTCCACCGTCACGGTTGTATCGTCCGTGCTCATGCAAACTCGGGGGTTCGTGCTCGCTAGCTTACTTTTTGCTCCCGGAAAACCCGGCGTGTGTTGCAACTATATGCACCCCAGTGTTTGATGACGATTTATTCTTGTTGTCTTGTCATGTCAGCCGTGGCACGATTATACGGTCAGCTTCAGCAATGTTTTTTTGTTGTGTCGACACTGTACTTGAAGACTCTCCAACGCGAAGGGTCTAACCAGCTAGCCAAATATCGCGACCAATGATACTAACTAACCAATGATATGGTGAATAAACTGAATTAATTGATTGAACTATCGCAACCGAGCTCACTGACAGACTGCTAGAGTACCGGTAGCGGCTAGAAAGAGAGCTAACCTGTTGCGGGCAGCAGAAACAAGCCTAGGACTCGCTTGAGCATGGCGGGCCAAACAATAGATTATGTTGAGCATTTCGGCCTGTGTTTCGTTCTTCAGGTTTCGTTCTTCATACGAAACAAGTGGCGCCACATGCAAGTTATTGTTAAAAGTACCTTTGGTTGTAAGTTATAATAAAAGTTAGGGTAATCCGTAGTGAAGTGAGCTTCTGAAGGCAATTACTGCTCATACTTGGCATTTCTAGCTCTATTGATAATGTAGTCTCTGAACGAAAGTGCTATACGGAAGGCATCGACATCGTGGTAGCAAAAGCGGCTGACGTTTTCAACATACCCCGCAAAAAGGTAAGGACGATTAATTTTGCCAAGCATTCTTCGGACCTAAGTTTAATTGGTTCGGTTTTAACAGCACTAATCAGGAGGTCAAATGTTGCTGCTGCTGCGTGGGTTTAACGTGCGCCGCGCTGTTTGAAGGTGAGGCCGAACACTGCTAGAAAGAATCGCGTTATCGATACAGAAGATTATACGCAAAACAGAAACGCAACGCTTGACCCAGCTGCCTGCGCACCCTGACGTGCGAATGTAAGTGTAACTTCTGTATGCGCAATGCGTACGTTTTGAGTACAGTTCTGAGATCTCTTTTTTCATTTGAATGACTGCCTCATAAAGACGTTTATTTGGTCGTTTTACGTAATGTAGATTGGCACGAAGCAACCTTTTGTGTTATAATAAATTATAGCTTGGCGTAGCAAAACAAAAACAAGCAGAATAAGAATACTGATAATTAAAGGTCGACGTCATTCGACAATTCGGACCTTAACCGCCCATGATGTGACAATTTCTAACACGTCAATTGAATACCGTCGATCAGCTAGTAGCTACCTGTTAGAGGGTAGAGTTGACCTCTATCCGGAAGTGTGCAAGAAGGCCTGAGGCCTGGGCAAAGATGACAGCTATTATCGGGGTGCGCGCAAAATACGTTCCGCTACAATTTTATCCTTGCCAATAACGTTACTCCAGTACACGTGTTCTGTGTTCTAGAGTTAGATACGGCTATGGTAGTGGCTATCTAGATAAAAAATTACTTTTAGTACTTTTTGCAAGAGTTGCAGGTTAGCGTTAGAGTATATATATATATATATATATATATATATATATATATATATATATATATATATATATATATATATAATTACTGTGAATCTTGAACAGAGGTGACAACGCAGCTGAGTCTGACAGTCTGATGAAACACTGATCTCATGAAGTCGCTCACCGGCTGTCGGAACGATGACGCCCAAAACAAGTGCGGCGATCACGTAGCTCTGCGAGACGGCCCGATGGTCACGCAGGTCGTGCCAACAGTGCAACGAGGTCGGATCGAAGACGAACGCGGGCGGACCTCGGCCGCTCGCCAGCGGGACCACGGCGATTGCCAGCGACACCATCCAGCCGACGACGAGCGAAATCGGCGCTCCCGCTCGTAGACTCAGCCCAGACGTGCGGCGGTCTCGGGGTGTGGGCATCGGCCACGTCACGTGGACAAACCTACAGCAGCAGCAGCAACAACGAAGCAAATAACACAGCAATATAAATATATATATGAATATTTATATATATTGTGATGATTTATTCATCATTTACAATACGTTTGCACACTCGGCAGTGCTCGCCTTAATAAAAATGTTGGTAAAAAGCTGTCACGAGAGGTTAAGAATCAGCTGTCCGTGTCCTTGCTGGATGGTAACCCCCGCTGGTATGGACGCGGTGTGAGCGGTATATACTCAAGATTCCTTGCAACGTTAAGACGGTAAGATCCATAAGATTCCTCTTCGTGACGCCAAGCCCCAAGAGCGTACTCGCAGATTCGGAGTCCCATACACCACTCATAGAGATAGTGATGGATCCGAATCTGCGAGGTTTTTGCGGGTCGGGGAGTGCCGCTTTTAGGAACTCGACTATATATATATATATATATATATATTTTTTTTTTTATTTATATTATTATATTGATATTTGTGAAGGAGGTATTAAATGTAGTTACTCATTGTCGCTCTAAGTCTCTATCACATGCAGTGCGATCCGCCACCAAAACATAATCTTCTTCTTCCAAACACGGTGGTTCTGTTCCTCTCGCAATATCACGCTTTGTGAAGTGATGACACATTTGGGTAATTGCACTCTCGTTCCTAAAAATGAAACTTCCGCTACTTCTGCTAACAAAAAGCATATATTTTTACAATGTACGGTCCCCTAAAATAAGTACAGAAAGGTCGAAATAATGACTCTCTTTTGTTATCCAGTCGGTGGCTTGAACACAAGAGCTTGCGAGTTTGATTCCCTTGCAACTTCTTCCCATGTCTATCTTCAATAAAATGTTTGTTACGATTTGTCGATAAGTGCTAAACAGCCCTCTAAGAAGCAACATATATATTTCAATATAAAACTATACATTTCTATAATCTATTATGAGCGTGATTTATCTGTCTTGCATAATTTACCCCTTGCCTCTACGCTACAGCAAAGTAGGAGCGTGGATCGTCGAAAAATCGTCCAAGAACGTGAGACAGACGCAATTACGCAGTATTCGAGTAGAGAGATACCGCCTCGTCACGATTGCATTGACACTTGAAGACCCGCAGATGCCTACACTCGCGTCAGCGCCAGGGGTTGAATTTGCTATGAATGGATAGCTCTAGTTGCTGCAGCATTTGGATTTCAACTCGAACTTGGACGAAACTGCCAAGTGTCTCTCACCTAGCAGCATCACCGCATAAACCCACATTTCCAAAAAGGATGTTCAACTTACAAGCTTTATACATTCGTATAATCGACTCCGGTTTTATTTCGATAGCCTGTACCTCCTGTGTGTAGAACCGATTAGAAGGCAGCTTGCCCTCTCTGTCAGAGATCCTTCCATCTTCACCTTATTGGGCAGTATAAAGACAACGCTCAGCTCAGATTGTGAGCCATCTGGTAAGGTGGTAAGGCTGACTGACTTGTTCTAGATAGACTAGATTTTAGCCAGCGCGCGCCCTAAACAAGTTTCAAGGGCTAAAATACTACACAGAGCATTTTCCTGTCAATGTGTAAGTGTAATTGTGCTGCATGTGGGTTTGTTGAACTATATTGATGTGCATTTGTGCATTACACATCGCTAATGCACATACACATGCATCAATAAAGGCGGCTTTATTAATGCATACACTATATTGATTGATTCAGAGTTTTGCACAACTGTATTCAGCATTGGTATACCAAGAGGTACGAATTATAGGCATACAGTAGTAGTAGTAGTAATAAGTAGCGCGTTTCGCAGACTATGGTTATTATCAGAGACTCTACTGGACTAAAGGTTTCCATGAGCGAGGCGACGCCTATTAAGCCTGGAACGGAGGTATTAAAATGTTTATATTGTATACTGTACTTATATTACTTATTATTAAGTGAAAATGATATATATATATATATATATATATATTTTTTTTTTTTTATAACATACATATTTATTTAACCTATATTCAGTAGTCGACGCTCGCAATGGGCTACATCTTCTTGATAGATATATATATATATATATATATATATAGGGTGTTTAAAAAATAATCTGAGATATTTATGTAACGCAAAAACGCGAGTGTTTAATATAATTGTTTTTTTTAACACACATACCTTTACAATACTATTTCTAATGAAATATAATATTGGCGAGGTGGTGACCTTTTTGGTTTTTATAAGCTATAAAAGACACCCAAATGTGGAACCCTATTTCACATAAATCAGGCTAAATTACATAGGTGCAGGTTGCAATGTTGAGTTCGCTGATTGTCGTGCGATTTTTAGCGTTCAGTTTACTCTTCAAAAAACCTACAAGACGAAGTCTAAGGGCGCTAAAGCATGTAATCTTAAAGGGCACTGAACGTCTTCGTCGCGCCAGCTTGCCCGTCCGGATCACCTCATCCTCAAAACTTCAAGCCGGTTGTAGCATCATTTTGCTGGAACGTTCACTTGGAACTAATGAAGTTCACTTGAATCGATTAAACAGGCCCAATTCGGCCACAGACATGTCGGACCGGAGGCCACAGCAGACTTTCACTGTACGGCACGCGTGGTTTTTCTACAAAATTGAACAAAAACGATATTCCTATCGCCAAAGCATGTGTAACTACAAGGAGGCAAGTCAGTATATGTATTCATCAATTCATATTACAATTTGGTCTAAGTGAACGCAACTCCCTGTGTGAATGAGAAGGTTAGAATCAACCCAGAAGGTAAACGGTACACTTTGCTATATATACCTACTACGTTGTCAAAAAACCGCCTTATGATAACACAGCAGACATTAAACGCATAGCATGCAAGTCATGAGGTACACTAAACTACGCTAGTTATTATAATAGCTATAAGATATTCTTGGCGATAACGTTCACCACGGAATTTATGGGCTGGTCCCCAACCAAGCGCTAGTTGTGGAAATGACTGCTACTTTGCTATTTCCAAACAATCTATAACGCGAGAACCTTTTATGTCCATCCGGGTGGGCCGATAACGCGTTTGCTCGTGCGGGGTAGTTTTTACGTTATTTGGCGTATATCGGTATAAAAGCATTTGGTCTGGCTACATTTAGTCTAGAGTCTTGCAGTCATTTGGAATTCGCGGTTGAGGTAAGTGTCAAAAAGTACGACCAGCTCGGACTTAGTAGTGTCCACACAGTAGGTTTCGAATGTATATTCGGATGGCCTTTATTAAAGAGCAGCAAAGCGTACACAGCGTAACGCTATAGTAATCTGTTTAGCTCTTTTGCTAGCGATCATATAGCAGCTGGCTGCTGCTGCTGCTGCATTTACCTGCTGCATTTTGCTCGTGTGTGACAGGAGGATTCCGCGCCGAGTCCACGAATCTCCACCGAACATGCTACGAACATTGTGCAGTATTGTTCTGCTTGCCGTGGTGGGTCTGAGCGCCGCCCACTGGGAGACGTTCAAGAGCGTCAATGGCAGATCGTACGTTCGCGCCGAAGACGCCTGGCGTAGGCACATCTTCGAAAAACGTGTGGCTGACATCATGGCCCATAATCTTCGGTACGACCTCGGCCTCACGACGTACCGCATGGGCGTGAACCGCTTCACCGACCTCACCGACGACGAACTTCGGAGGTTTCGAGGTGTCGCTTTCAACGCGACGAAGCTCGACCGAACTGGGAAGCTTTTTGCTCGCAAGCACGCTGCGGCAGCGACGGCGGCCGCCGCCGCCACTCTACCCAGCACTGTTGACTGGCGCACAAAAGGCTATGTGTCGTCTGTGAAGGATCAGCAGAGATGCGGGTCGTGTTGGGCGTTTTCGGCAGTGGGCTCTCTTGAGGGCCAACACTTTAAAAAAACTGGCAAGCTGGTCTCGCTGTCCGCACAAAATCTTGTCGATTGTTCAACTGCTCAGTGGAACTTTGGCTGTGCCGGAGGTATCATGAGTCAGGTGAGTAGCGTTGATAGCGTTCTACATGCATTATATGTATAGCAGACACGGGCGATAGATAGCCTTTTCTGCAAAATTACCTGAATAGTTATAAGTGTTCAAGCTCAATGAAGAGTTATTGAACTTAAATAAATTTGCCGTCCGGAGAAGACGGTCCCATAAAAAAAAATGCATGCATAGTGCATGCACATACAAAGTCAATCAGCACGTGACCACGTCGAGTTAAGATGATGTTCTGTCTTGTGTTGTGTCCAGGCGTTCTCGTACGTGAAGAAAAATGACGGCATTGACACGGAGGCGTCGTATCCCTATGAAGGTCGCGACGGCGAGTGCAGGTTTTCGAGGGACAATGTTGGCGCCACATGTAGCGATTATGTCTTCATCCCTTATGGCTCAGAGTTGGCGCTGCAGGAGGCAGTTGCCACCATAGGGCCCATTTCTGTCGCGATCCACGTTGATTCTGCTGCCTTCTTCAGCTACAGCGGCGGAATCTATGACGAACCGAACTGCTCCTCTGTGACGCTCAACCACGCCATGCTAATCGTTGGCTATGGCACGGAGAACGGTGTCGACTACTGGCTCGTCAAGAACTCGTGGGGAGCCGGCTGGGGCGACCGAGGTTACATCAAGATGTCGCGTAACAAGCAAAACCAGTGTGGCATCGCTTCCTACGCGGTCTACCCAATCGTGTAGTCGTGAAGAGCCGCGTGAAGCCTACAGAGGGTGTGTGGGGGGGGGGGGGAGGGGTTTAATGAGTGGGACTCGATTCTCGGTCACACGGCCGCTGTGAGATCGACAAACACACGAATCATCACGTTAAGAGAAATAAATCCGATTGTTGCAAAGCAAATTGTTAACAATAGCCCAGTCGATTGCCCAGTTGTGGTGTTGTGTACATTTTGGTGAACAAACCGTATACATTTTTGTTCTTGTAAGGCGAGTGCCCGTGTACGGTTTTATTATGCCATGGCTGATTTTTAGTCCACTCCGGCATTTACGTTGTCTAAATTGAAAACCATGCAAACCAATTCAAGAGTGGCCGGTGTCTGGGTCTCGAACCCGGGCGCCTCCCGAATGCAAGGCAAAGGCTTTGCAACTAAGCCGCCTTGCTCGCATCGGAAATTAGTCTCCATCTCCGAAGAGCTCGTGCCAATCTGGCCATACGCCAGACAACCAGTGTTTATAATTTTATAAGGGTGGCCATATTTAGTGACAAAGAAATGATGCAGCCATCCAGAACACCTCGAGAGCGAGAGAGAGAGAGAAAAGGGAGATCAACCTTCCAAAGGCATCTTTGGTCGAAATAAATGAACCATGTGAGGGTTGCCCATCGCGGCTGGCCAGATGTGATAGCTGTATTTATACAATTTTCCATTCAGATATCAATGGGCTTCGTTGGAAAAGATCACTTTTCCTTCACAAAATCGACATCACGTTCATTTGTGATATCGGGAGTGCTTACTTCCCATACCACGCCCGATTCGACGACCTCAATGACGCTGCTAAGTCATTGTGACGCGTTATGTCACTGCGTCGCAAAATCGTCTTCAGTGTCCGAACGCCTTTCGGAAGTGCCAGCAGCACCAGTTAAATCGGCAGCGATACAACTCTGCAAACTCGTCAATCGGTCGTCTGCATTCGACCTATTGCATCAATCGCCAGGCCCAATGAAACTGAAGTGTGACATAATCACTATAAACATCCGACCCTGACGCAAAGAGCTTTACGAAAAAGGATTCCCGAAGAGGATCACGGTCGCTACACACTCTCATGTCTCTCGCGTCGAAAGCGCTACTGTATTGTTCTTGCGATCTTTGCTCGAGTATCGAAATGACGGTGGAAACGTGAAAACTTCAGATAGACGCACATTGCTGTGCTTGCTACCTCCCCCCCCCCCCCCCCCCCCCGGCTTTTCGAGACTATAGTGTATAGGCATTCAGAACTCGTCAAAATGCAGATCGACGCATGGATCATGAATTAGAATGAGGATTTTATTATTAAATAATATTATGATTACAATTATTATTGTTAACACTTCATTTGTTTGATGGTTCTACTGTAAATATAATTATTAGGGTAGTACTATCAATCACTATGTTTTACTAATATATATATATATATATATATATATATATATATATATATATATAGTCGTTATTCGATTCTCCCCCGATAATAGGGCAAACCGGGGCAGCTGGACAGCCCCTTACAAGAAAAGTAAGCCTGACTAATAGAGCACCTTCCGTTTCTGATAGAGCCAGGCTTCGAGCTGTTAGTAGTCAAGGGACTGGATCTTGGATACACGTCCTACACTGTCCGCAAATTGGAGCTCTTTTGGACGACGCGGTTAAGCGCGGGGCCAGGTGTTAACCTAGTCGTGATGATTATGTGGACGCGTTGCGCCATCATGGCCTGTCATGCGTCTTGAGTGCAAGCCGACGAGCACGTGACTTTCCGCTTTAAATGACACCTTTAGTCGCGCACTAAGATCTGCCGGCTTCGCGGATGTTCTAGAACCCCCGGGCCTATCCAGGGGTGATAGAAAAAGACTTGACGGTTTGACTTTGACGTCCTTTGAGCGTGCTTGTTTGAGACGCAACTGTAGGCGACTCATTAGCCTATTCGATGGTTGGTGCAGGTGCGGACCGCGCAGGTGATGCTTCCAGATTAGCTAAGGCTAACAAATAGAGAAAATACTTCAGCGTTGATTATCCGCACGAATTTTGTCCGTTGGCGTTCGAGACTATGGAAGCTGCAGGCCTCCCTACGCTCATGCTGATTCAGCGCGTAGGTAGAGGCCTTAATCTTTCGACGGGAGACTCGAGAGCATCCGAATTCTTGCGTCAGAGGCTGTCGTTCGACATTCAACGAGGAAGCGTCTGTTCGGGGCAGATTGTTGAACTGAGCTAACCCTGGGTTACAAAACCTGCGACCACACGTTCGCGCGGCGACAATTGTCTACTCCAAAGTGCTAACGTAGCAAAGTTATATATAAAAAAAAGAAAAAATATATATATATATATATATATATATACAGGGTGTGACAGGAGGGTTTATAAAGCGATGCATATAATTATAGAGCTCGTTAAAGCAAATATTTTTTTCCAATAGAACATGGTCTCTAAGACGTCTTGTTTCGGAGTGAGAGTGTAATTACTACAATTTGTGACAATGATGTTTTTGTCCGACATAGGAGCGCAAAATGTGCTGTTGCGAGACAACCAGTCCTCCTAGACAGAAACTAAGCACACGTCGTGTTCGTGATAAAATTCTGCTCCATCTGAAGAATATGCAAGGCCAATCAGAAAACGCGACTGGTTGTCTCGCAGCAGCACATTTTGTGGTCCTATGTCGGACAAAAACACAATTTTCACAAATTGTAGTAATTTCACTCTCATTCCGAAACAAAACGTCTTAGAGACCATGTTCTATTTGAAAAAAGATTTGTTTTAACGAGCTCTACAATTCTATGCATCGCTTTAAAAACCTTTCTGTCACACCCTGTATATATAATTTTTTACGGTAGCATTGGACCTTTGTCGCTGCTGTAGTCGAGGATATGGTTGCTGTTGTTGTTTTTTTATGATGTAAATCTTCTTCTTTGTTTTGCTGTTTGAGGCTTTGTCCTGGCTGTTGTTATTGCTGATGTAAGTGTTGTTCGTCGTCGTTGTTGTTGTTGTTGCTGTTGTTGCTCGTACTGGCTGTCAGCTGATGTACTGTAACGGAAGCCATTGTTGACCGGCGCTCCCGCGACTAAAAAGAGCAGTCCTATATAGTGGAAATGTTTCTATTAATTATTTGGCTGCTATGGGTTTCACCGCTACCACAACATCGACTAGAGCTAGTGCGAATACTCCCGTTTAATCGCAGGACACCCACTGATAACCTAAGTTTAACAACAACAGCAACAGTTGCAGCGGCGGCAGCAGCAGCAACAATGACAGCATGACAGTACAGTGACAATACTACCATGCTAAAGGGCTTTAGATTGATCAATAGTACGCTACTAGAGAAGGCTGCGTAGGGGCTATGCATAAATATATATATATATATATATATATATATGCGTAGTGGTGCTACGGATACTGATAATGATGATTATGCCTAGGACAATCATGGTAATGATGAAAAGTCGGCCCATTGTCTGCCCGTCCCGGCCAACAAAGCCGCCGAATTGCGTGACGCATCATGTTTGCCCCTCTATCTATCTTTCTGGCGATCGATTCATGCACGAAGCCTATGTTAGCCACGTGCCAAGTGGGGAAAACCACCCAGGTATCGTCGCCCTGCTTCTGGTATAATGTTGTTCCGTTTTTCCCGTACCTAATGATTCGATCTCCTATCAAGATGATGGTGGTGGTGGTGGTGATGATGATGATGACGACGACGACGACGACAACTTTGAGTAGTATTAGTATAATATCACTAACGTGGCCCGCTTTTCGTAGAAGCAATATTAATGCCTCCCCTCCATAGGCAAACATCGTGTTTCTATGTTCCGCGCTTTTTGTCACGATTTTCCAAAATCCACTTCCCGTGATAGCTATGGAGAAGCGGCGTGTCGTCTGCTATCATTAGCCCACAATTGCCCATGGTTGCCTTCTAGCGGCGAGCTTCGGCCGAAACGATGACCGAAATTCTTAAGCCCCTCTATAACTGGTCCTGCCGCACCTCGGCCCGGACACGCAGTCACACATGAGGAGCAGGCCAAGCTACGCAAATATCCATAGCCACGAGACCGGGGATGAACGGGCCGCCACCATCCCCTACGGTGTACGCTTTGACTCGACATACAACGCCGAAACACCGCGGCAGTCCTCGGGGGGATTCCGAGTATGCCCAGCAGAGGCCTCTACTGCCACTATACTACCGATGTGAACGCGAGAAGAATGCGCAAAGCTGGTCGCGTAGATTTCGTTGGGATCCACTGCTTCCTCAAGTAAAGACAAAATAAAGTGTCGTATAGAATATATATCTTCACACGGCTGCAGAGCCGCCGGGCAGCTTGAGTGTCTTTGATAAAAGCTGACACATTGGCTGCCGCACTTCGTATACTCGGCGCTAATAGGGGAGCGTAAATTTATTAATGCTGAGTGGAATGTTGTGCTTCTACAACTTCTTCGACGGTTGAGCGATGCTCATTGAGAATAGATGATAAACCATATACCGCTGAGAGTCAGCGGCCATGCTGTCACAAGAGCTGTTGAGACACTCTTTATACCACAACATATGTAGCCCTCAATGCTTAGGAAACGGAGATTCCAAGTCTGTGGGGGAATGAAAGTTATTCTAATAATAATTTATCAAAACAACCTTAACATTATTTTTAATTCTAGGCGTGATACGGATTGGCCAAATGTAAATCAGTTAGACAGGCAATATGTGACATCAACGACTTCCGAGTTTTTTTATATGTTGTAAAATCTATTGATTCTACATGCCACAAAGCAGCTTTAACCAATGTGCTCAGGCATTAATAAAATTTTGTCTGTCTTCTATTCAGTTCAGACAACAAAAACACACTGTTTGCACCCATGTGACCAACGTTTCGCGTGCAGTCGGTTGTATACAATGATTGGCAATCTTCTAGACCTAGGGTTACCCATTGCAGTCATTCGCAAGCCTTGTTAGTTCAAGAGGTAAAACAGAGTCAGCGGGTCCGACCTACCTAAATTTAGAAGATGAAGTAGACGAACGTAGAGCATGCAGACGAAACTAGAGCAATGATCGCATTATTTTATAATCGAACAGTATTTATGCATGTGTATTTATATGTTACTGTATAGGCAGGATAAGACGCACCAAAATGGACAATCGAGATTGTTGGAAAACGCCTTGTCACGGTTCGGATATCGGCAAGCTAGCTTCCGTAGGAAGTCTTGGCATCTGGGTGAAGAGGCTGATTTAACGAAGGTTTAGAAAGAATTCTTAAATTTTTAGGTCATTGACCCGTTCTAGTTTTGGCAGCTGGGTGAATAGGCTGATTTAACAAATATTTAGGAGGAATCCCTACATTTTCGTGTCCCTGAGACGTTCTTAGCGACCGTAGCAGTGAAGCCCGCAAATGGCATTGTCACAGATATACAAGCAATGTATGATTAAGGTCCACTTTTAGGAAAGTTTAGAGTTAGTTCTAATGGAGTTCCTACTGCGGCAGTTGCATAGCTTCACATTTGTGCATGAGATGAGAAGTATGAGCCGGGCCACCACGACAAAACCACTTTAGGCAAATTCAACGCGATGTTGCACACATGCATTCGTTTGCAGATTCGTTGAGGTGCTGTAACTCATTGAAGTTATCCAGCCTTATAAAAATGCTCATAGGTAAAGTGCGCTTTAAAGGAACAAGCAATAATCTTATATCTCGATTTTCCTGGCGTACACACAAATGATCGTATGCTATAATAAAACTTTTGTACCGATTTTCCTTACAGAAAGCATATATGTATATATAATATGGGAAGTATATGTAGTTGTGTGAACATGCAAACATTTAGGTATGCGTACGTATCGGTTTTTTCTTTTGAGACTTACGATTTCAGTGAATCTCGCAGTCATCACATAACATAGATGTGGTATGCCAATAATATTATATGATATAATTGCTGTGTTATTGCTGTATTAGATATTGTATGATATAATATTCGAATGACTAAAGCGATTTAGCGGCCCAGCTAGTTTTAGCGCGCTTTTCCGGAACCCAATACGAAAACTTGTACAACAACGGTTACGAAATTTTTCTTCGCTGAGTATAGTTGTTTTAAGATTAAGTGCCAACTAAAGGGCTTTCAGCGTCAGTGGATGCTTCTCGGGGGGCAGAAACAGTGTGTTAGAACCTTTAGTGTTTACAACAATGCAGAGTGTTCGCAACTACTGCCTATCCGATTGAGCTGGTTGATAATGCGGACATACTAATTTAAGCGTGTCATGCATACAAGCGTGAGTCTACATTTGATCTACCTCATCGTATAGGGCACGGTGCTCTGAGAACTGACCTTATTTGTGATGCCACGAAAAATCGGTCAGGCGAGTAGTGCGAGTAGATTTGTGATTACGATCATCAGCGCACGCTACAGTAACCGAAATAACCGAACCAGATAGCTGTAACACACCTTCGATGTTGTAATCGAGACTAAATGGTTTCGAATTGCCTTAGTGAAAAGAAGACGAGTCTACTTAGTTATTTTTAACGTTTTGTTGACGTCTTACGTCAGCGTGTTTTTTCTTCAAAGGCAATTTTTAGCTGTAATATTATTACGCTATATATATATATATATTTATATATGACATTTATTTTTTACAATGTAATATATATATATATATATATATATATATATTTATATATATATATATACATTACATTAATTTCCGTAGGAATAGAAGTTAGATTCTAAAGACCTTAACATTGAATACATTTTTTTCATTTGAGTTAAAAATATATATTTGTACACATGAGAAACAACTTGTTCCAATCTGGAACTGTTGTTTTCACTTGGTTTAGAAGGTCCAACTCGATTCAATCAAATGGCGTAACCACCTATATATATATATATATATATATATGGTGAGAGCGTGCCCTACTGCCAAAGTGCGGTACAACCAAGTCGATCCTATCGATTTCAAGTCTGAATACTCAGAGCGTTGGCTTATAAAACATGCCGGTTGAGAGACCACTAGAATAAAGTAGGCCATCATTATACTGGATCGTAAACTCTGCGTAGGAAACTCAACGTCGCCTCCCCCTTCCCCCCCTGTCCCTCACCCGTCATTTTGCAATCAGGCAATGCGGCACAATTAGCTTTGAGACGGCGCGCACGCGTTTATTGGCGTACTCTTTTCTGCGGTGTGTAGTAATTGTGGTGTACGGCGGTCCGGTACTGCTCAGTGACGACAGCGGATGCGTTTCAGCCACCACTGGCAGAGAAAGAATGGTAGCGTTAGATCTCTGTTTTCTTTTTAAAACTTATTTTTCATACACAATATAATATTAGTACCGGGACAGTTTCAATGGATCTGCTCTGCGCAAATCTGCTCTCATTGTTATTTTTTTTCTCATCTAGAGTCAACAAAACATCTGTACGCTGCTTATACGATATGCTTGGCATCGAATCGTTCACCGATATAGCACAATAGTTGTTCATCCAGCGGATAGGGCTCAGTGCCCGACCCGCCAAAGGAAAAGCGGGAATCTTCCTGCCCGCTCTTCATTTACGCTGGGCCAGAGACTAGAGACTAACAATTGGACGCAGAATAGGGCGGCTCTACCTATACGTATAGATAGCGCGTTGCAATCCTATTACTGCTGAATGAATCATCAGACCAGCTTAGGAATATGATGGGATCAAGCCGCCCTTTCATTGCAGTTCATTACGCTCAGCCATTCCTAAAGCATCATTTGCTGGCTACTGACTGCTGACCACGTGTCCAAGCGAAGATACATCGAGAACACAATCGATTTATCGAGTGACGCCAATATGTCTATTTATCTAAATCCATAATAGAGTAAAGCTGATTGGACCGTTATTTCCCATTCAAAAGGGTGTACATTATATAGTACGTGTGAATATATCAAATGCTACTATTGATACGTTACTATTACACGGCTCAACTGCTTACGCTTTTATAATTTAATCGTGTTTGCCTACTGAGATACAACAGACACCTGGGTACAAATAGATAGTTTATCTCTGAATCTATCATATGGACCCGTTTTCAATCTCTAAACTCTTATAAATAATATAATTTAGACTCATTTTCGATCTCTGAACTCTTATCAATAATTTTATATGGACTCAATTTCGACCTCAAAGAAAAAACACGTCAAATATCACCGAAACTGTCGAATTCATGTTGTCATACGGTGTGTCACAGCTAATTAACCCTTGCATAATACCTTTCGGCTCAAAATAGCACCCTTTTTAGAGCGCCCAAATTGATTCTCGTGGATGCACCAGCCACACATCACCGCCACGCGAATAAAGTGTCCTATATATATAGCTTTTGTTTACGGCGTTTCAGAGTCGTCCTCGATCAATCTCAACGACAACACAGAACAAAATAGCACCGATAGACTTCTTATAGGACACAGCTGCTATGGTCCTATCGGACGAAAGTAATATAGAAGCTTACAGCCAGAGTAGGCCAGTTTTATAAAGACGGTCTTAAAGATATACCCGACTAGCCAAAACCGGCGTGCGGTATTTACCGATCGGTCGAGTGCGTTGTTTGTGGAAAATATTTAATTTAAATAATATATAAAACGACGTTCGATGAGTTATCTTTGTCTGGTAGAGAGCGAAAGAGAGACTAACACGTCCGGACTCGACGCAGAGTGCTACGACACTTTACCTGCGGCTGCGACGGAAACATCTTAGCGCAAGCGTAGCCTATTATACACTTGACTCTCCTCGCTACGGAGGAGTTTACCACTTATTTTGAGCCACCAGTTCTAGACATAATCCGAACCGATTTGTTCGGATTGTTCGGATGCCATCAGTACGCCATGACCTTTCTCTAGGCGCATTTAGTGTGTGTGTGTGTGTCCTTGATACTTCCTTGACATATTTGGCCCCTCTCCAACAGAGAAACGAAACCGGGGGGCAATGCCAACCAGCAAGCTGCAGTTTACCTAAGAGCATCAACAGTAGTAGTAGTAGTAAAATGCAAATATTAAAATCAATATTTGTTAAGTCATTGGTAATTGGTCAACCAAGAAGAATATATATATATATATATATATATATATTTTTTTTTTTTTTTTTTATGGGACCGTTTTCTTCGGACGGCAAATTGATTTAAGTTCAATAACTTTTTATTGAGCTTGAAATTTCCATTATTACATAAATTCAAACAATTTTTACTATTCAGGTAATTTTGCAGAAAAGGCTATCGCCCGTTTCTAAATATATATATATATATATATATATATATATATATATATATATATATATATATATATATATACATATATATATATATATATATATATATATATATACATATATATATATATACATATATATATATATGCATATATATAGCTACAGCGAAGGTCATTTCGGCTCGACTATTTGCGGTCAGGCCATAGTACCAAGCAATGATGCGTAACGAATTACGATATACGAGTGTGATCGTCGCCCGCAGGCGCAAACGGTCAGTGCCAGGGCGCCAGTGCCAGCAGCAGCAGCAGCAGCAACAACAACAACAGCAGCAGCAGCAGCACCACTGTCGGCAACAACGCCGTAGAAGCTATATTTAGCTTTGCACGAAAAATCGTATGCCGGCCAGCTCAGAGCGCGCTCCGAGACGACGAATACGAGGAGCGTGGTCGTCATAGGTGCGTCTGACCATCATCGTAAGGGCTCTCATCATTGGCTTCTTTCACCATTGCCCTCTATCTTTGATTGTTGTTGTCGTTGCTGTTGTTGTTGTTGTTGTTGTTGTCGCGGTTGTTGCTGTCGCTGTTGTTGTTGTTGTTCTTTTTAAATGACTAACTAGAACATGCGGTACGCTAACGCGGGTACCATTGCGGAGAACTCGTCTGCAAATGTGTATCGTTAGTGTAGAGTTTCAACCCACTCCAATATTCCCGCATCCGATCGGGGAAACTGTATAAGCATAACTTCAAACGATCAGTTGCGACGATCAGGTCAGTGTCGTCGTTGCATTTGTTGTTGCTGCTGTTGTTGTTATTGCCGCAGCCGCCGAGCCGTTTACGGCGCCTACCTAAACGATAAACTGCATCAACAACAAAAACTACATCAACAACAACGTCAACAACAACAGCATCAACAACAGCGACAGCAAAAACTGTATCAATAAAAACGACAACAAAAACTCGATCAACAACAACAACAAAAACACCACTATCATCAAGTACGCCAAGAACAAGAACATCAGCAACAACAATAAGACAAAGTATACCAATTCCGATTTTTGTTGGCAGCCACCAACTGCCATGATCGGCTTGACGACATCGCCGACGAACGCCATTGTGGCCGGCGTCGAGCAGTTAGAAAAAATCCTTTCGAGGCTGACTCTCAGCCAAGATTTAACGTCCGTGGGACTGCTTTTCGCAGATTGCTTCATAGACGGACCCCCCCCCATAAATACAAATCAGTGCAACAGTGGGGCTCGAACCCGCGCACCTATCTAGGGTCTCCTCCGGTCGCGAGGCGCAGACGAATTCACCCACCACGCCACCACCGGGCTCGACGGCGTCCAGCAGTTAGAGGAGGCCTGCTTTGCACACTGCACGCGTTGTACACTGCGCAGCCAATGGTCGTAATTGACCATCTAGTTGATGTCGCGGCAGTTCGAACTAGAGTGCCGTTTTGCGTTTTGTCGCCAGATGCGACGAAACCGAATAGGCTTTGTACGGACTGGAGTCCCTTTTTATATATATATATATATATATATGCATCGTTGATTGATTTGTTCTCAATAATTGCCTACATTTCTCAATACTCATATCTCCCATTGTTCCGCTCGCTCTCCTCTCTTTCTCGTCCTCGGTCTTTCACGGTGTATCACTGCCCTGCGTGTTCGCGCACGTCCTTCAATGGCCTCTTTGCTTCCACGACCGGTTATCACGTTATCATCGGTATAATCGCTCTAAACTTCGTAGTGAACACCATCACAGACCTATCTGCATTAAAACATGTTTATTATGATTAACATGATTATCTTTAATAGCGACAAAGATACTGTACAACAACTAAGAGAGCAACAACAACAACAACAAGAACAACAAGAACAACAGCAACAACAACAGCAGCAGCAGCAACAACAACAGCAACAACAACAACAATAACAATCTTCTCATTAACATTGCCGGCACCATTACCATTGCACTAATCAATCTCATGATCATCGCCATCATCATCATCATTATTATCATGCGAATGATGATGGTGATGTGGTTGTAGTGTCTGATGCACTGTCCACATCAACACACGAGATACCTAAACGACGCGTTAGACTAATTACATTTAGTAATGTCTATGTACCAAATAGAAGATGACAGTAATCAGCATCTCATGGCTGTCGGCGTTGTTTCTTAGCAAAATGCCTGTATCTGAACGAGTGTTCAGCAGAACATACCATTTGCATCGGAAAGCAATGTCTTGAGGCAGAAGAAAAAGAAGAAGATGTACAGGAAAATAGAGGACGAGGAGATACCGAAAGAAGGAAAGAAAATAGCCAGGAAACAGTCGAACCCAAAGTAGCTGCTACAAACAGATAGACATAGAAAGGGACAGAGAAAGAGAGGCATTGATATATAGTTAGATTTGTATAAACAGGGAGAGAGATAGATAGAGAGCAGGATAGTGAAGAAGATGAAGCAAGAAGAAGCTTTCTGTCGTTTCAGCAACGCTAACCTCTAAATGAACCGCCGACGCACCCGATGTCCGTTAATTGCCACCCTACCCCAGTCATGGCACGTGCCCCAACCGTAAACGACTAGGGAATAAATATCGCGCAATACACACACACAAGCCTGCCACTACAAATTGTGGTAGGCAGATACATTTGTCACCTAACTGTATGCATATATATGTATATAAAAAAAATATATATATATATGTGTTGATATTTATAAGATATATGTATATGCAGACGCAAACATGACTAAGTGGCAACGGCGGCAGGTCGACTAATGATTGCTGAAGTAGATGTCAAGTCACTCGTTTTATTACGATTAACTAAAATTACTGTATCGTATGTCGTAGTCCGAGGGAGACAGTGTCCTTGAGAGCTGCTATCTCTCTCAAGCGGTTCAAACGTCGCGTGTGCAAACGAAGCCCTATCTTTCTCTGCCTGCTTGTCTATATGCCCCTATGTCTCTATGCATATATGTCTCTCGTTATGCCCCATTTTGGTGTAGTGGGTCCTCCTCAGTCACATATAGCGGCTGAGCCAACGGAACACACGTTTATCCCGTGCCCGACCCGCCGTATCCGTGTCCGTATTTATCCAGCCCTTTTACAATCTTTCACTTCTCGACTCGACACCACAGCAGTAGCAGCAAAGGCGAAATGCCCACCAGCATTAGAATGCTGCACGTCATCATCCTCATTGCCTTCATCATCATCATAATCATTGCCGCTACATTGCCACTCGGCACATATTCGCAGCACTTCATGGACCTCCAACGCGGTTGACTACTGAAGGTACATACCAAAAGAGAGTGGTGCGCTTTGCCGGTCAGTCGGGTTAGCCGATTGAATGACTGCGACCCCCAGAAGGACCATAAGTGGCGTCGAACCCGGTGATGGCGTGATGCATTCGCGCCTTGCGACTGGAGGAGACACAAAGACCCACGGTGGGGATCGAACCCCCAACGTTGCACATTTGTCATGATTGGAGTCCGTCAGTGGAGCAATGCGATTGAGCGGTTTCATGGACGTTAAATGCTAGCTGAGTATCTGTCCGAAGTCAGTTACCTCAGAGAAAGAGCCAGTAGCAGAGCAATGTGTGCCATTGCAGGTGCAATCTACCTACAACCATCCACCCACCTACCACGAGTCAACCTAGGGCGAGCTAGCTGACACGGAGACAGAGGCCGAAAACCAGTAGATTTCTACTTGTTTTTTGTTAGGTTTGAAGCCGCATGTCAACAAAGAGCTTCGGTACTGTGCACAAACATGTTCCGAGGTCTACCAAAAGCACGCAGGCCATGTTACTGGAAAATGTCTGCTTTTACCGAGTAAGATGGCTTAGTGGCAAAGCCTTTGCCTTGCATTCGGGAGGACTGGGTTCAAAACCCAGACACCGGCCACTCTTAAATTGGTTTGCATGGTTTCCAGTTTAGACAAGATGAATGCCGGAGTGAATTTAAAATTAGCCATGACATGAACAAACCGTACACGGGCATTCTTAGCTATACGGAAAAATCTAAATATATATATATATATATATATTTTTGTGCGTGGGGGTGGTTCCGATGTCGGTCACATATTAGCTCTGCAGCGCAACTTGTCTTCGGATAAATCTTCTATTTTTTATTCGTTCTCACTGTCTTATTTATTCGGCTTTCTCTACACCCCCTTTATCTCTATATCTGAGTCTTTCTCTGTGTTGTACTCTCTTTTCTTTATAATTTTTTTCCGAAGTTTTTCTTGAGAGTTCAAGTACCATCTTGTAGGCATATTTAGATGATCTTGGTCATCATCGATCGGTTCTTGGGTTCACTATGTTTGAAATAGCAACGTCCAGCTCAAACGTTCAGCAACCGGCGCGAAGCGGTGTGACGTGACAACTCTAAACGCGTGTGATGAAGAGCGGTGACCATCTTCACAAAAAGCGTTGTTGAATCTGCTGACGGCAGAACCCATACAGCTGGCGAAATATATTCTTGGCCAAATGGCTTATTTACCTACTTACTTACGATTGGGATATTGTCGTATTGCCGGCGTCTGTTTTGATTTCAGGACTAGCCGTGCTCGACCAGGTTTATCGTACGGCAGAGTTTAATGTCTGCTTCCAGCTAATAATTAGTTGAAAAGGTTTGCGTTTTTTGAAAAGGTTTCCAGCTAATAATTAGTCGAAAAGGTTTGCCACTAACCTGCAGTTAAGGTACCTGCGTCAAAATGAAGGCAGCATTAAAAAAACACAAACTGTTGCAAACTTTAAGTGAGCATTGGACTGCCTGTTTCCTAGACTTTGGAGCGAGAAGGACGATGAAATTAGCCCGCTGCTGCCTTAGACCGTGAATAAAATCAAACGCAAAGCAACACGTGGCGAATTTTGTCAGCTCACACGTTTTCAGGCGCACTAAGTCGATTCGATCCGCGGGCGACACGTTAACGAGATGTAAATGAAAAGCTAGCGGATGGTAGAGAAAGAGAAGTAGGAAGGAAGGATTAAGGAAGACTGAAAAAGAGAAAGATAGAGACAAAGACCAGAACCGGCATTTTTCCCATACAGAAGTAAGTCTCGGTCAGGTCGGCGTAAAACGAGGCAACCTTGCCTCCCTCACAACAGCTGTGGGTAGCTGTTGACGCCGAAGCTGCTGTGCAAGGCGCAGTAGATTTTTGTTGTGCGCTGTTTGTTCGATCGTCAACGTTTCTGTGTATCGTTTGTCGCTAACTAGCGGAAACTTGCAAGCCTCATCAAACAATCCGGCCCCTGTAAAACATGCCCGTAATTTGAGCTTCCAGCAGCTGATATCGACACGACGGTGGGCGAGACGTTCTCTGAAACTTCCACTTCTGACTACTGAAATATGGAAAAGCGCTAAACGAAAAAAAAAACAGGGAAATACGCATACACCGACACACACACAAGTCGCAGAAACAACAACAACAACAACAATGACAACAACAACAACAATGACAACAACAAAACAACGGGAACAATAATAACAACGGTAACAACAAGCACAAAAACCACAATAGCATTATCAACAACGACGTAACGGCAAAATAGTAACAAACGCAACAAACAACAATAACGACAATAACAACGACTATAACAACACCAGCAACAACGACGACAATGACAAGAAAACAACAACGACAATTACAACAACAACAGCAACAACAACAACAACAACAACAACGACAATGACAGGGACAACATTACCGGCAAAAATAATACCAAAAGCAACAACAATTACGATAACAACAACACGAAACGAACCGAAACACCGTGGTGGAAAAACGACGGAGGCTGTGGAGACCGGTCTGCGAATCCGATCAAACGCGGTGGGGTGTGCCGACCACATTACGTTAATGGCAGGTAGAGACTGGATTAGACGCTCCTTGACGAGTCTGACGTCACAAGGCGCGGCTGCGGCACCGATTGGCCGTCCAGCAGACAACGTCACTCCAGGGGGAGAAATAGAGATAGGTGGAGAGAGTGGAGAGAGAGATAGAGAGAGAAAGGAACACTATGGGCGTCGACAGTGAGAGGGGAATAATAATAATACTAATAATAATAACAACTTCTTTTGCTCACCTCGGATGTCCGGCCAACGCCTGTTATCGTAAAAAGCTGAACATCATATTAGCGTAGCCTTCAGTGTGGAGGCAGCGTATGAAGGAAGTCGGTGTGCGGCCAAGCTTGATCCGCTCGAAGACGATAGTCTGCGCATAGCGTGGCTGCTATCGTTGTTGTTGTTGTTTGTATTGTCGATGTTGTTGTTGTCATTGCTGCTGCTATTGATGTTGATGTTACTGATGTTGTTGTGGTGGTTGTTGTTGTTGTTTTGTTGTTGTTGTGTTTTTGCTGTTGTTGTTGTTGTCGATGTTGTTGTTGCTGCTGTTGTTGTTTGTTGTTATTGTCCGATGTTGTTGTTGTTGTCGATTGTTGTTGTCGATGCTGTTGTTATTGTCGATGTTATTGGTGTTGTTGTGGTTGTTGATGTTGTTGCTGCACAGCGACGTTGTTGACGATCTCGACACATCCGAACCCAACAAATTATGCAGCCGGTTGCAGAGTCGGTTGCCGCCTAGATCTGCACCCATAGACAAATAAGTACAACCATAGGTCAATGCTTTCTGGTGCCATAATTTACGTCAGTGTAGCCTGATCTAACTGCGTGGTGGTCGTCAAGCGTGTATTTGGCCAACTCGAGACAACATCAATGTACATAAAGGTATTAGAATCTGATATACATATATATATATATATATATATATATATAGAGAGAGAGAGAGAGAGATGGTTGAGAACTAGAGGCGAGGACAGTGTCACCATTCGGGAAGTGTAGGACCTGTATGACAAGTCATAAGTCGTGCCTTCGTTATAGATACCCTATCTGGGACACATCTTCTAATTTGAATAAGTTAGCTAATATCTATGGTTTCAAGTTTGCGCCTCGTGTGCAGATCCACAGACGGTCATTCTATGACGCCAACATATCAATTGAGCCTTTGCTTACCTTCAAACACTAACACTAGAAAGGACTTGACTCGCAGCCTCAGATCGGCAAAGGTTACTTGACGCATAGGAAAACAGTTCTTGTCAAGCCCGTTGGCGTGTTGCATTCGCGTGCGCCTTGCAACCGGACGAGACACAATGGTGCACATGGGGTTCGATCCCCACCGTTGCACTTTTGTGTGTATTAGGGTCCGTCTTGCGAGAGCGGTTCCGTGGACGTTAAACGTTCGCAGAAAGTCAGCCCGAAAAAGTAAGGTAAATGGTTTGAGTTGAGTTAAATCCAGTGCATACAAAATGCGTGAGTTAAGCCGCAAAAACGCCGCCATCACGTCTATGATAATCTGCTTTTTCGTTCTCTAGATTTTCCTCTGAGTTGCCAAGAGGCATGCGTATCTTCAATGCACCGGGGGCCATGCATGGCTTTTGCCACTTTCAGCGTCATGGTTTATCATTTATTGTCGATGAGTATCACTCAAAGAAAACGCAATCAATAACAACAAAAACAGGGATTGCACCGGCTACAGACCCCGGTAGATGACCACAATTACGACTAGCGCACTGCCCCCCCCTGCTAGCCTCCCTAGAGCCCCGCACTAGACCAAAGCCTCCACAATCTCTATGGTTACCTCAAACTTTTTGGGCTGACTCTCAGACAACATTTAAAGTCTACGGGGGGATGCTTTCGCATTGCTTCAGAACGGATAATGGACGGACTCCAATGCATACAAATGTGCAACGGCGGAGATCGAACCCGTGCTGAACCTATGTGTCTGCTGCTCCTCCGGCCGCAAGACGCACGCGAACAATGCACCACGCGGACCACCGGGCTTGATCGATCTCTCCATGGTAACCTACCTTCCGCCAGCGGTACCCTTCTCTATCGGTACCAGACGCGATCACGTTTCGCGTATCGCGTCGCTACAGACACGGCCAGAACGAGAGCGATAGACACCCCGGTGTGCTACTAATCGATGACGTTCTACAATGCTTACGTATAACTGTCCGACTGCAACTGTTACTGCAATCGGCTGTTGCGTCAGAGATTTACGCCCCTAGACTAGCGTAAGACTCTAGGATTGCAGTGGTAGACAGCCAACCATATAAATTCATTGTGATGTCAGTCATCGAAAGATCAGCCGTACAAAAACATTGACAGCGTTAACAACAATGGCAGGCGTGACCCTTTCAAGGGCAATTTCCCACAGAGAAAAGCAACAACAAAAGCGGCAGCAACAACAACAACAACAACGGTAACAACTTCAGGGAACACGGCAATTACTTACAATATTCATAAAGCTAACAGCACTGCAACGTCGATGATGCCAACTATAATGACTGAATTATGATAGTAATACTACGTAATGTTTGGGTAGTAATAATAATAATAATATAATAATATTGTTTTACAGTCCTCCACAAACTGTGCCACCGCACTGGGTTCCATAACCCTTCCGATGAGTGTTGCTGCAAATTTTGCGGCCTTGTCTGCACCAAATATCATCATGAAACATGTCGGTCAGCGCCAGCTATCTGGGCATTAGGTCGCTGACATCTTCCGGAGATGCATATACAACATATTCTATATATGTCCAAGATTAACGGAAACTAATGCCGTTTCCGAGATTTAATGAAGAAGTGTAACGTAATGTAACCAACAATACCGAAAGGTGATGTAGTAATAAATAATAATAATAATAATAATAATAATAATAATAATAATAATAATAATAATAATAATAATAATAATAATATGGAGTTTGTTAAGTCGCAGACTCGTCGCAACGCTTACCTAAATCGGTCCCAGTTGTGGAAATACGTTTGTAACTTGAAAACTTGCTAGAAATAATTTCTGCTATTATTTGCGCCGTTTGCACAGTTCACTGGGTTCACCAGCTGGTGTCGTGTCGGGGGATGAAATTGCTACAGCTAGCCTATCATCCTTCTTGACACATATCGACGTCTTGCTGGCTTTAGTGTGCTTCCACAGACTTAACAGAACAGCCAGGACATAAGACACCAAGGAAACCAACGAGAACCAAGAAAAGGACAACCCCCCCACCCCAAGACAACCACAAACCCCACAGAATAGTAGCGCTTCTTTAAAACGTAGCAACAAAACATTGAGCCTATGGGTGGGTGTGTGTGCTCTGCGTGCGTGCGTATGTGGACGATGGCCCTGCTAATTTTGCGACGACGCGAAGCTAGAGTCAAGCACTTGTGTAGCAGACTTGTTCAGAACAGACTCCTCATAGCAGCATTCCATAGCAGGTCCATCTATTCTAGACTGCATGCAATAGTGAAGGCGGCGGCAGCGGCGGCGGCAGCGACAGACGTCGATGGAGCGAAGCTACAGGCCGGTAATAGTTTCACGCTTCATAGGCGGGATCGAACGGATCGCATCGACTCGACGACGAACGCCTAGCAAGAAGAAACGGCGGCGACTCGGAGCGATTGAGCCAGGCTTTGTGTCTGAGACTGAGACAGCAGCGCTGAGCTGGGCGTCGAGCGAGGCCATACAAAGGGCGAGGCCTCCTAACACGGCATCATCCCCATCATCATCGTAGTAGTAGTAGTAGTAGTAGTATAGACGACGACGACGACGCTAGAGACTAATTGAACAATGGCGGTCGAATAGAAACGCCGCCTGCCAGCCCACCACCAGACGTGTCGTCAGCGTCTTAGCGTCGATTACTGTTATTTCGGCTACGTACACGACGTCGAGTCTGTCTGTGTGCTCACGCTTATCTTTCTACGACTCTCCGATCGACGGCAGAGAGAGAGGGAGAAAGAGATGGAGCAGCCCAAAGTTGCAGTCTAGCGTCCGCCTAGCGTCTCGCTCGCTCACTCCACCGTACCATAGTGCGGTGTGCAGCAAACCTTGCTTTGGCAGTTATTTATAAATGTGTATATGTATACATAAATGGAAATACAATATATATATATATATATATATATATATATATATATATATATATATATATATATATATATATATATATATGTGTGTATACGCCACTATGTAGGTCACCATTTAGTAGGAGATCGCGTCGTTAAACTGTAATAACACAAATAATACTGTCACTGCTAAAAGAAACACCGTGATACAATGTAGTACACCGAAGTCAGGCTCTGGTTTCAGGAATTGACTTCAGGAACGTGTATTTTGGCGATTGTTTTTACAAGCTATCCTCATGGTAACATATATATATATATATATTTTTTTTTCTGGTCTCTCCTGAACGTTTAGACCAGAAAACAATTGAAGTCTTTCGAAAACGTTCAAAATAAGGCGCAACACTTCTTCGTCTTCAGGCAACAAAACTTTTACAAAAGAGGGGTCAAGAACCGAGGTTGATCGTATGTCGTTGAAAGAAGCGGAGACTATATTGCTAATTAATTAAATCTACATGCTCCTGCAAAAATTTGCAAGGCAAAGGGTTAAGAACTTTTGCACCAAGCCAATATATATATATATATATATTTAGATTATGACAACATTTTATTTAACTCATAACGGGGTGTAAACAATTGTCCCCCAGCGAACGTGACGACAAACTACACCAGCCCTAGGTCCAGGCCTGGTGTTGACCACCTGGATAAGGCACCAAGCACCGCCGTGGCGTTACCACGTTGTATATCCAATGACAGCCTTTGCCGGAAAAATTCACCAGGGCGCAGGTCCCCCGTGGCCAATCTTAGACACTTGCATATCTTAGTAATAACTCCCTCAGTAATTTTACCTGGGCCCCCTAAGGTCTCAAAGGCAAAAGGTCGAAAATCCATAGAGTCTCCGATAGATGCATACTTCCGACACTTGTTTCTTTTCCCCTATGTACAACAAACTATGTATATATATATATATATATATATATATATATATATATATATATATATATATATATATACAGTTTGTTTAGAAAGAGAATTGCAACTGTGAGGTACAAAACTACAATACCGATCATGGTATTAACGTGGTTGTAGATGTGACAGGTGAATGAGGCCAGTGCACTTTTCTATACATATGAACCCATCTGTACATATTGATATAAATGTTAGTTCCGATGCTTTTATTACCAATCAGCGCACGTAGTCATTGTAGTACGCTGTTACCGAATGACTATATATATACTGAGAAAAGTACGAGAGAGAACGATATGAATTTTACGACACCGCCGGTGTAAGCTATTATTATTATATTAGCGGTAGTAGTGCTAGTAGGGAACGGGGCGCAGTATTTATCTTTACGGGCAATGCTGTATATATATATACAAACATATATTTATATGTATATATATATATACATATATGTATATACATATACATGTATATATATACATATAACATATATTTATATGTATATATACATTTGTATATATACTAATTTATACGTATTATATACATTTATACGGTCTCGGGAGACAATTGTAGCTCTATTTTTATTCCTTAATAAATGATGATATATATATATATATATATATATATATATATATATATATATATATATATATATATATTGTGTTATACCCGGATATATACTAATTTAAACAACATAGCCCGTTGTTATTCTCATAATTGCCAGCAGCCAAATTACAGTACTAATGCCTAAACTAACCCAAGTATTGGCACTACAAAGCCGGCTCATATCACAACCTTTGACACTACGTTTACAAGTTTATGTCACTAGTAGCGCGTTAATTCGCTGAAATGCTGCCCGGGATCATAAGGGATATAGTTGGTGCATATGTCCCTATATACTCTAATATACAATTTTTCGTCGTCAGCTGCCCGCTCAACTCGGCCATATAGTATCTGCTTCGGCTTTCTTCGCACTGCGGGCATCGAAGTAAAGTGTCGTCTCCGTTGTCGTCCTTAGGTACACCGCATCACCCGCGGCAAAAGCATGCGCCTTCCTAGCTTCTGCCAAGTGTGCTCGGCAAGCATTCGCACCGGTTGTGATCAGAATTAATACCCGAGCTTCACATGTTTTCATCTGTTTAAGGACTTGGAGTCAGCCGTCACTCCTTTGAACGGGGTGTTGCTTTAGGCTTCCTTCCTGGCTATGTACGGATTGAGATGTCTGTTGGCTCGTCCTCGCAGCAGAGCCTTCCAGAGTAATACCCCGGCTGGAACCTGTGGCAGTTTGTGTCGTCCTATAGGACTCTATAGGACCTACAAATCTAGAAGGTGAGCATTCCGTCTGACCACCCGTCAGACGGAAATGCACCACGGCCTGGATGTGCATCCGGTCAAAAGAGGTCTAGGCGGCTACGTGAAAAGCAAACAAAGAAAAGTGGCAGGGTTTGAAAAGTCACCGAGAATGCCTGGCGCCACCACGTTTTGTCTTGGCTTACAAACAAGAGCGCAACGGCTGGTCTGACTCGCTGCCTATCAAGAAGAGCATACAGCAAAGCGAAGCCCCAACGTGACGATGAAGTCTAGAGGGTCTAGATATAAGACTGTTACGCAAATTGGGTTCAGGGGACTCCAAGTGCCGCAAGATCTGGTTCGGAGGATAATAAAGTACATTTTTTTCAAAACACTGGTTTTCAGCAGGGCACCTGTTGAGGCGCGAATACAGGTGACACCCTACAGCTCACCGGTCCGGTGAGATTGTGCGGTGCGCTCGCGGAGTTAGGGCAGACATTGCTGCGGGACTCGATAGACTACTCTCGAAGGCCGTAAAACTCACCCACTGGCGGAGTGTTTGAAGATGTTCCGCCAGGCTCTTAGTACGATCATTCGCGTAGCGCGTTTCCAAGGCAAGCAGAACCGGGCGAGACTGGACCCGATTGCAAAGCAGCCAGGCACGTTAGAGGGCGAGCTGTACTGCTTTCACTGCTGACACGTCTATCAAGAACAACTAGAGTAAGGCAATTAAAAGAAAGGTACACTCGTACAAAGGCTGGTCAACGAACCGAGGAAGAGGAAGAAGAAGGGCACCCTATAAGCAGCACATCGCTGGTACGGGTTTCGGCACCGCAAACACCATAGAACCAGACCGAAATAATTCTTTCTTTCTGGTGATGCTTGCTGTTAGACGTAAGAACCGCCCGTCCAGCGCGCTTCAGGTGAATGGTGATACAGCTCGAATATTTTTGTGTTCTAGGCTATTAGAGTACATTTCAGCTACTTGCAGAATTGTAGCTGATTGCTGAAGGGAGCGTGGAACACGTGGAAGTACCACACGCGTGTCGCTGGAAGTACCATACGAGTCTGTAGTGGATCAATTTTTTTCACGACTAGCAAGTACTTATCTGATAGAGCGGCCTGTTGACGACACGCAATTTCGATCTGACGCTGAAGCAGAATACGACTATGAACAAATGCTCGAGTAGAGCGCTAACTGCGTGGTGCTACTGTTGCAGTTTATATTAAAAAAAAACTAAACTTTTCGGACTGACCCTCAGCCAAGACGTCCACGTTCACGGGACTGCTTTTCGCATTGCTTCATAGGCGGATCCTCATAAATCGAAATGTGCATTGGTGGGACTCGAACCCGCGCACTCATGTATCTCCTCCGGTCGCGAGGCGCAGGCGAATGCACCCACCCCGCCACCGGGCTTGACGTTTTGCAGTTGCAGAGTCTAGTCCTACTACTAAGTAAAGTATAGTTTTCGGGCTGACCCTCAGCCAAAATTTAACGTCCACATCGTCGTGATTTTCACATTGCTTCGTAGACGGACAACCCCCATAAATACAAATGTGCGACGGTGGGGCTCGAACCCGCGCACCTGCTATGTGTCTCCTCCGGTCGTGAGGCGGAGACTTAATCCACCACGCCACCGGCCTCGACTCTGCTATTACTACTACTACTGCTACTACTACAGCATCCACGATTACTACAATAACAAGACGAAGCAATAGTATTGCCTTAAGTCGCTCCTACTCTGAACTTGAATGGGCTGTGGCCAAACGCCGGTACAACGATGATACTCTTAGCGGCATCATCGGCGGGCGGCTTGTAGGGTGCTCGTGCCTATCACAACGATTACGACCGTGTTCGCTAGCTTCGATACAGCTATAACGAATACTACACGGCGTTCGATAAATCGAACGCAATGAGGCGTTAAATGAGATACGCTATTGCTGTTGCTCATGCTGTTGTTGTTTCCGTTGTTGTTGCTATTGCTGTTGTTGTTATCGTTGTTGTTGTTGTAGCTGCCTTTGTTGTTGTTGTTGTTGCTGTTGGCGGTGCTATTGTTGTTGTTGCCATTTCTGTTATTGTTGTTGATGGCGATGTTATTGTTGTTGCGGCGTATGAGAGGCGGTGGGAGAGGTAACGCTGGATGAATAAAATACTTTGTATGATTACCTAATTCTTTAACTAGCTGACTAACTGAACTGAGCTGACTGACAAGGCGCCTATAAGAGATTTCCCCTCTACAGATTTTAATGTTGTCTCTGCTGCTGCCACCGACGCTGTTACCGCGAGTACTGCAAATGTTGCTTGCCGTTGGTGGGCGGTCAATACTGCAGAAGCGTCTAGAGCATTGATTTCTGTCAGGTTGTTGTCTACGTTTTGCTATTGTTGTTGGGGCACAGATGTAAACAACAACGATGTCGGCGACGACGGCGAAACCGGTTATGACGCCAGCAAAACCAGCGGAAACATCCAGCGGCTAAATCCACAGAACTTGGGGGAGCAGAGCAAGACATTTTTCCTCCTCCTCCTCCTCCGCCATCTCTACCACAGCCGCTAGGAGACTAAGCTAGGGCAAGATACACAAATAATAACAGCAAAAACAACAACAAAAACAACAACTACGCTGATGACGACAATAGCAGCAGCGGCAGCAGCCGTAATAGGGAAGTCACTCCGTGCGAGCAGTTTTTATTCCCTCTCATTTGAAGCGTGCTCTTATTTTAGTGCGTAAGGTCATTATTAGAGCATTTCTAATGAATTGTTTTAATAAATAATAATAATAATAATAATAATAATAATAATAATAATAATAATAATAATAATAATAATAATAATAATAATAAAAATTGCAAGAACCAGAGGGACAAACACATAAGTAACTAAAACAGGGAAGATAGTGGTACTGCATAGTAGAAACTGGGCGACTATATAAGCACTTTGTTGGTGTGGTGCAGGGAGTCGACACCACCCCGAAGGAACTAATATTGTACAATGGATGATGATAAAGAATTCGCACGGGAATGGGTAGTTCATGCCGTTACAATCGAAGACGTTGTCAGGGCAATTGAAAGAACGTCTAAAGCCAGAAGCTTGAAGGGGAATAACCCTTAAGAGTTGTCCCTATTATCGGGAATAATATCACATAAACTCGAGTAATTTCCTCGAAATCAGAAATGTGGTACCAGAAGAACAACATGAGTTTAGATGATCGAAGTCGACCCATACGGTTCTGCGCCAATTTCTAGCGGAAACTTGGGAAACTCTATCCTAGCCAAGAGGACCGTTATACGCGGCATTTATAGATCCTATAGCTGCCTTTGACTTTGAGTTAAAAGTAAGTTAGTACTGAAATTCGTTTCGTGTCGGTTGTTAAAACTTTTGAAAGCCATTCTTACGAAGCGTACAGTATGCACCGACAGCGGTATAAAGATTGTAGGAAGAGTAACGCAGACTACAGGAGTAGCAGGGGCGAACCAGAAAGTGGGCAAGTACTTGAATGCATGCAGATGACATTGCCATCTATGGCAGAAGTCTATTTAGGATTGAACAGGGACTGAAGAGGCTAATTGAATATGTGGACGAGGTAGACCTTAAAGTTAACTGCCAGAATTCAGAAGCAGTTAAGTTTCGAAGGGGTGGTCGATTCGCATAAGGCGACGCTCTTTGAACTAGGGGTAATAGAGTACATTTTGTAAATACCTCAACTTATCTGAGAGTAACAAAAACCCCGAATGGTAGCCGTTTCGCAAAGCTTATAAAAAGCAAAGCGGGAAAATCAGTTCAAGCGGCAGCAGCAATTAAGAACCCGCAAATGTTGTAAATACAGACTTTAACCGCTCTTTTCAGGATTGAACTAAAACCAATAGCAACATTCGGTATATCAGTCTTATGAGAGAAACTAGGAGGGACTGATCTACAATTACGGGACAGAGTTAGATTTCTTTTATCAAACGGGTTTTGGGGTTAGCTAATTATTGTAGGAGTTAAATGGTTCATATCGTAAAGGGGGACTCTTATGGCACAGGCACTATAACTTCGATGGGATTTACCTAGAACGAGAGTGCTTAAGGCCCATACTATACACTGGACGGATAAGGGAAATCAACACAGGAATATATTATTCGGTAGCGATGAAAAGTATGACCTGGCGAGCAGCCGGATATAAGAGTAGAAATCTAAGTATGGCGTGTGCAGCCTACGGGTTCCACCACGTCCTCAGGAGTGTTGTAGGTATACGAGGTGCTAGCAACATGAGAGAAGATTAATAGAGATTAATAGAAAACTAGTTGTGTCTGATGTATAAGTTTATAATTTATCTAACCAGAGTTTTAATAATAATAATAATAATAATAATAATAATAATAATAATCTCAGCAGCAGCCTCTCTGACAACAAATAATTAATTTTTTCACCGTGATCATAGCTAGCAATTATGTTAAAGCACATGAATGTATATGGCGCAAAAGCGTTTACAGATATTTTATGAAAATAACTAGCCGCACGAATCCTCACACACACACACATACATGTATTCACAGTGGTCTATATGTCGAGTGTACTCTAACTTTACTTTTTCGTTGAGCCACATTTGAACTGCACAAATATGTATGTTTATATTGTATAGACAGTGAAAATAATGTTCCTAGGAGCGTATTTATCTGCATTAGATCTTTGTCTCTAATGCAGCTAAAGGCGCTCTGTTTGCTCTCGTGTTGTTGTGCGGGCCAGGGCTCATGGCCTACAAGAATTGCTTTTGGAATTCTTGTATCGCTCGCGCACTAAAAGTAGACAAACAACAGAACCTATCTGGATAGCCCATAAGACATACAGAAGAAAAACAAATCATCCTTGGTTTTTCCTCGATGAGAGAAACCGTGGCTAGGTGGACCAGCCCGAGCCCGGATCGTATGCCTTGAGTCATACCCCTATTAGGCTGAGCACACGCTCACACATCACAAATGTATGTTTTGCTACACAATATATATATATATATCTTTTGCTACACAATATATATATATATATATCTTTTGCTACACAATATATATATATATATATATATATATATATATATATACATACACCTAGATCTAAAGCAAAATACGCTTCGCCAAAAACAAATAGATTGAAGAAGCAAACGAATCAACAACAACAGTAACAACAACACAACAACAACAACAACAACACAACAACAGCAGCAGCAACAGCAGCAACAAGAACAACAACAACGGCAGCAGCAACAACAACAACAACGACATATATAGGTAAGGCAATGTCAATAATTTCAGTAGACCAGTGAGGTGGTGCAAACGATTGCGAAGATTTTTTTCACTATTCTCATAATGTTGTCGTGCGGTTAGCTTAGTCCGCTCTTGCGTCACACTTGTTTCTGCGTTTCACTCTGTCGTACTCTCCACCTCAGTCTGCTTGTCTATGCCGAGTCTGCATGCTGCAAACTGTTTGTCTTGTCTCGCGAGTCTTCATTATGCGATGACGCCAGTCAGCGGGTCTCGTTTTACGTAGCTGTCACAGTGCATGCGCTTTTCCTTCGCGATCTGTTGTTTATTTTCTTCTTTCTGCCTTCTCTCTTCTTCCGCCTTTTTCTCTCTCTCCCTCTCTCGGTGTCCAGAAATTTTATGTCGATTCGCGATAATGATGACGACGTCAGCGACGACAATGCCGGTAAAGGCTATCGGGCCGATTGCCGCTGCTCCCGGATAGACCCGTTCCTTCTCCGGATTTCTGCGCCTTCATTAGTGTGGACGCGAGTGTTGCTACTGTGGCTTGCTGGCTGGCTCGCTCGCTCCGGCAACCGCTTCCGGGGGAAATGCTAAAAACTGCAACTGTGCTCCCCATTCCCCCCCCCCCATCTACCGTCAGCCTTACCCTTCCTTGTCTTGCTCGTCTCACCCCCCCTTCCCCCCCCTGTGGAACTGCGGGTTGCCCAGATCACTTTGCGTGCGGGGGTGCGCTCGCTCCCCCGCTGAAAAGAGTAGACGTGAATACGGCCGTCAATTGTATCTGTTTGTTACTAATAATAATTTTGAGACAGCTGGTGTCTTTGGGCGTCTGTAGGAGGAGCGTGGCTTCTATCATCGGCTCATCAATTAACATCTGTTTGTTTATAGCTTGACGCGTCAATGTAAAATTCGTATTTTAATATTATTAGTATTGGTATGGCTACTGTTGTCATCGCGAATAGCACTTCCGTAACACACTCATATTGCATCTGCCTATATATATATATATATATATATATATATTGTTTATTAACCAATATTTGGTTTATGCAAATATGTGCTACAGCTCTCCTAAATAACTTTCATCAGCGATATATAGATATATATATATAAGCTAAGTTTAGATTTGCCGTCACGGTATTAGCAGACCCTGGAAGTCTTAGAGTCGTAGAGCTGCCTATAAGTACTTCGACAAAAGTATAGGGTTACAGCAAGGCAATTACTTTTTAGCCGGAGAAGTGCGTACAGATTAGAACTTCCTTGAGGTTTTCATTTCGTGTTGACATTAGCTTTAGTGACCTCACTGCAATGATGATTTCTATCGTGTACTTATTCCTTTGCGAACTGT